>JANBTS010000110.1:0-21927 GCA_027578955.1 Coemansia sp. RSA 1250
GGAGGACGGGAAGGAATCCCCGTAAAAAGAGAAGAAGAACTAAAGGCAAGTGGTTTGGGTGGGAGATGTAATAAAAGAATGTATTCTGTGCGAGTCTCTTGCTAATCTACCCATTTAATAAGGGTTGGTCAGCTATAAGAATAACCAATATAAATAATGGGTTAACCGCAATTATACTGCAACTTTTTGTCTAAATGCGTAGATGTTTGGGAAAATTACTATTTTGCCTGTGCTATACTGCTTTAGCAGCTACTGACTGGTGTTTAAACATTGCTCCTCAAAATCAAAGCCTTCAGGATGATACTTTATAATGAACACTATTGAGTATTTGCTATGAGGGATTAGGAAATTATAGATTTATGACCAGAGATTGCCCAAATCTCCCCACTTGTAAGAATCAAGGCCTTTCAGTGAAACCCCCCCTTTTTGTAGTTTAAGATGGCCACCAATAATGAGTGTTGCACACGCCATGTCTGATTGCCTAGCTAATCTAGATTGTGGTATGCACCAGGTAGTGGCTTCTAGAGACACAGCAAAAGAAAGAGGGAATTAAAATGGGTAATCATGCATGTAAAGCTCATTATTTTCTTTCAATATGCTTCGGCAAATAAAAAAAGAGCTTTACTTAAACCAGCATTATCACAGTTGAGCTGCATATGAACAAAGGCAAATTTATTACAAGATAATAGTTTGCTAAGTAATTGGCTTATAATTTTGGATAAACCCTTAGTTTTCCAAGCTGATACTTATTTGAATTTATAATTTCTACTAAATAGCCATTTCGTTCAAGTGATACACTGTTTTTATTTTCCGACTGGAATACTGACTACCAAATTCTTCTTGCACCTTGGACATTTTCCATCTACAAGTGTATCCTTTGCAAATGGTCTATGGCAGATTGTGCAGTTTTCCCGATTAGAGTTGTCCATTGCTGTGAATTATATTGCCATATTCAAATGAGGAAATATAATTTTCTTTATATACCATGAGACATGCATTAAAAAATTCACATTTAATATTTATTAGATTGAATAAATATCCAATATATGTATATTAATTAATCAACAATTAATATAAATCCAATATGAACACAAGAGACAGGACAAATTTATGAGAATACCTGCAAGTACTGCCAGTAATATTTAAACTTTTGGAAAAAAGCACAAAAATGGACACAACTACTGTGCTTTTAATGAGCCAAGCGGATAGAATATAATGAGTGAGCTATAAATTGTGGGAGTATTTCACTGCAGCTTCTATTTTCCTGCACCAGCGATGTCAAGTATTCTTTTTATTTGCTAAAATGGCATATTCTCTATTTAGCTCTAATAAGTTCACTAAAGTAAAATGCAAGCTTAATGGCCTTGCAGCGACCACAATCATTAGCTGAGCTTTTGTAAAAGCAGGCTGGTGAGCACTCCTTCCACTTGTTTAAAAGTAGAAATGGCTGATGTTTCCATGTATCCAACGCATGTGTTGGAACAAGAACCTCAGCGGCCACTACAGCCATGGCAGTAGCCACGGAAATTTACCCAGCTTACATATTTGTAACAATTTCTGCACTGTTGATTATCGTTGGAAAAAGCCATGGTAAAAAGATAGTAGGGCATCTGACGCCCAGTTGGATGGTTTATGTATGCGCTGGCAAACACACATAGTGTTTGCGGCTTAAAAGGTATTTAATATACCAACACTTGTGTATATTAGCTTTTAATTTGCAAGATATTGCTTAATAAACACAAGACTTTAAAAACTAGTCGGCTAGCTTGATGAAATGATCTCTGGCAGCATCAATGTTGGCCTTGGTCACCGCTGGTTCAATTTCGGGATCAACTGTAATGACCAAAATGTACGTGCTCTTGGTAAATGGCTCGATAAACAGCGAGTATTGCTTGTTTCTGACATGGATGTTGCGGAAAAGGGACTGGTTTGTCTGGCAAATATTGCGATATGTCTTGATAATTTGGCTGACGCCCATATACTTTTCATTTACCAAATCTTCATCAGCATCTGCAGCCGTCGAGCAACACACGACCAAAAATGTAGAGCGCTCATATAGTACAACTTCAGTGGCATCTGCCAGCTGGCAGAAATTGCGCAGATGCTGCTTTATCACCGACATATTGGGTACCAGCGTATAAACAATCTGCGACCATGCCCGATACAACGTTTGGTCCCAAATACTTGTGCCGAACACGCCGGGCTGGAATAAGTCAGACCTTTTGGCCAACGCACGACGGTATGATTCCACAGTTGCCTCCCGCTGGTCCTCGGGGACTTTGTCGATCTTGTGGACCAAGCAGTACACCTTGGCGTCTTTGGAAAACGTCGCCAGGTTATTCAAGCAGTCGTCATAAAGCATGTACTCGCTGTCCCGGTTGGTAGTTTCCAAATCAAATACATATATCAAAACTTCCACATTGCCAAATATGTTCTCCTTCTGCTCGTTCATATAGTTGTCCAAGTATTTGTGCTGGCCGCCGCAGTCCCAGATGTTCAGGTTCAAGTCGCCCATAAACTGCACGGTGGAATGTTCGACGTCAACTACACGAGTTAGTGCTCATTAGCCATGCAGTAATTACAAATTCGCATTACCAAGCGTACTTACTTGTAGCACCGAGTCTCCGAGTGTCGTTTGCAGTGTAGTTGGAGAAGATAAGCGAGCGCATCGACGTCTTGCCAGCGCCGCTTTTGCCCATGATAACCAGCTTCTTTTTCACAGAAACAGGCAGAGACGATTGCATTTTAAAAATAAAAAATAAAAAATAAAAAATAAATTAAAGAAAAGAGATTATAAAGCAGATGACGTATGAGACTGATTGAGGCTGGAGTGTTCCAGCGAGGCAAAGCGGCGAATAGTGGACTCCATAAATGGCGACAGTTTTCTGTGCGTAGGACGGGTGTCGAGCGACCTGCGGCCAGAGGGCGGGCGTGAAAGCAAAGCCATGCTAATGCGCTGGTACGAGCCCGCGCCAGAGGTTGGAGAAGAGCGCCGCGGAAATGTGGCATTGGCAGACTGCAGGTAGCGGGCCACTGCCGGCTGAATGGGGCTGATGCGTCTGCGTGGTCTGGTCACAAACTTGCCGGGGCACGAGCCGCTACGATTACGTCCTGCGCCGGGCTCAAGTAGGCTCTGAGAAAGGGAGCTGCTGGAGGGCTCAAATTGCTGGCACGAGCGACGGTGCAGCGAGTTGGCTGGTTTCTGTACGCCAAACAGAACCACGCTGGTGCGTAGCCGCGCGTCCTGAGCACACAGCGCATCTGCAGTCATGCGCAGAAGCTGCAGCCGGGTCTTTTGGCGGCTAGCCGCATCGTCCTCGGCGCTTTCACGAGGCGACGACAGCCCCAGCGAGCGTGTTTGGCGGCGGCTGGCCAGGCGGCGGGCCAGCATGCGCTGCAGCTCCAAATGTAGCGGAATGACCGTGGCACAGCGGCTACGGATAGCCTTGATCTCCTGGTCTCCCTTTACCGGCCGGTCCTGCGACAGAATCATCGAGCGTACGCGACGGCAGTTGCGGTCAGCCTGCGGGATGCCTGCGGAGCCGTCCTGCGTGGCATCTGCGGCAGACGAGCGAGCTTCGGCTTGGCGCCCGGTGCCAATGGTGTTGGCGCGCTTACGGCCAGACGTAGCCAGCTCCAGCTTGCGCTGAATAGCAAAGCTACGTGAGCGGCGAGCACGAATAGTGACGATGGCGCTGCTGCCGGGAGGCGGGCTCTCAGAAAACGGCAGAGTATCGAGCGGCATGCGGCGGGATATGGACCGTCTGCCGTGCGTCTGGCACAGGAGCTGGCGGCCGCCTACAGCCGAGACGCTGGCCTTGTGAGACAGCGGGATGCGTGAGCCTACAGGCGGCGGCGAGTTGATGGGCAGTGCTGGAAAGCGTGAGCGCTGCAGGGGCGGAGAGCGCGCCATTTGGGGGCTGACAATCGGTGACTTTATCGCCGCCGATTTGGGGGTTGGACTGCGCAGCACAATGGCCATCCCCATCTCCATGGAAGACTTGGGCGTCTCCTGCTGCTGCTGCTGCTGCTGCTGCTGCTTTTGTATGCTGGCGACCAATGACGGCGGGAGCTGCTCCTCGGGAGACACGTGTCGCTGGTCGTACCAGCGCACAGACTTGCCGCTGCCCAGGCGTCCGCTGCTTTGGCTGCGGCTGCGAGGCACGGCCACTTTGGCCGACGGCGGAGGCGGCGGCGTTGCGGCGCCCAGCCGCGTGCGGGTGCTCACGGGGCCGCCAGTTGACGAGAGCAGCACAGACGAAATGAGCTGCCGGTGCTGGTCGTTGCAGAGGGCTGCCGAGCTGATACGCGGCGGCGGCAGAGGAGGCTGCATGGCACCCAAATGCGCCTTGCGCTGTTCTTCTTCAAAGTCGATTTTGGCGGGGCTGCTGGCTGCCGATCCAGGAATCTCGCGCAGGGCCATTCCGCGGTCAAACGACGCTTTGAGGTTGTTGGGCGTAATGGGCGGCAGCGGCGGCAGCGGCTTGATGCTCGAGGACAGGCGTGCCGGCGGCACCAGCGGTGACGGCCGGTGCAGAGACCGCGGCTTTGTCACCGGCGAGTTCTCCCGCGACTTTCCCAGCTTGCGCGACAGGAAGCTCAGCCGCCCCGGTGATGACGTCGCTGACTTGTTGCTGGAGATCGCTGGGGGCTTGTTGATGGACACGCCCAGCGACGTATGGGCAATGTGGTCGCTGCTGCCAGCATCGGATGCAGCAGAGCTCCTGGTGGATGCTCGAGACCGCTGAGGCTGCAGTTCCGAATGCGAGCTGCGCTTGATCGAGCCAATAATCGACGCCTTATGCGCACGCAGATTCGCCATCAGTGCCGACGACAGGTTCTGCTTGTCCTCGGCGACCTCACGTTCCTGCGATTCGGGGCTGGACGTCATCCAGAACTGAGCCCGCACAGGCTCAAGCGCGCCCTGGTCAACTTCCGGCAGCAAGTGGGAAATGTCCAGGTGGGGAGAGCAGTGCTTGGGCGTCGATTGGTGCGGCCGAGGCACCAGCTCAAAGGATTCCCCATCGCTCTCTCCGCCACAGGTGTCGGCGTTACGAAAGCAGCTCTCCAGAATCGGCGGCGTCCGGCTGCCAAGCTCCCTGCCTTGGGTGCCACTGATCGTGGCCGGCTGCTTTGAACGCGAAATCCCTTGCATAAGCATCGCGTCCGAATTCAAGCTCTGGCCGAAAAAGTGCCGCAGCTTCTTTACCCGCTGGCGCCGCTCGTACTTGGGCTCTTCCATTTCGCTCTCCGGCGTCGTCACCGACTTTTCTTCCGCATCTGACGTGTCTGCCGCGCGCGCATCAGTGCGGTACAGCGTGGTGACGTTGGCGGGCACGTCTCCCAGCATCGTGACTAGCTTGTTGCGCCGCCAGCGCGCCCGCACGCGCTGCTCATCCGATACAACGCTGTTGTTTTTAGCTGCTGGCGGCGTATCTGGCGCTGGCGCATTGTCGCCCAAAACGCTGCGGATCTTGGAGTACTGGCGCATCTGCGCTGCATGAGCATCCGCTGCTCCTTCGCAGCTGGGCAGCGAGGACGACAATGACGTGTGCTCTGGAGTGAGCAGCGAGTACATGGAGCTTCCGAGCATGTCTAGCGAGAATCGCCCCGAGTGGGCATTGGGAAGCAATGCGGTGCTGGCAGCGCCTGGAGAGGGCTCAAAGCTAACCACGCACTCGTCCACCTGCTCGCCCAAAAGCGCTTTCAGCTTGCGTCTCCGGCGTATCAGAATGTTGCGCTGCTCAGAAGTCAGCGGCACGTCGCTACGCATAAAGCTGGCCGATCGCAATGACAGTGAAGGAATGGAGGAGGTCGCAGAGCTGAGGTCGTCGGCAGAAATGCGCTGTTGATCCGTCGCCTCCGAGGCGGGCTCCGGGCTAGAGGACTGCGGCAGGCGGCCAAAGAACTCGCGCAGCTTGTCGGCCCGCCGCTTCCGATCAAAGCGAGAAAACTTGGACCGTCTCCCGAGTGACTGGGCTGACTGCGCATGTGCCGTGTACACTGAGAAGCTCTGCACGCCGGCCTCGTCGCCCAGAACAGGCCGCTGATGAGTTGCGGGAGGGCTGGCTGTGGGCGACGTGCTCAATGAGCTGGTGCTCTCCATGAGCACGTCGTTATACGATACGCCAATCATGGACAGTGCGCGGCTTAACGCCTGGTCGTTATATATGCCCGATCGCCCCTTTCTCTGCTGAGGCTGCGGCTTCAAGTTGCCGGGCTGCTCATCTTCATCGTCGGTGGTCCAGCCGTTGTTGCGGCGCAATGCCGCCACTTCGTCTGCAGTCTCTCCGCTGGTCTCGCTCCATGAGCGCAGCCGCTCTTGGGGAGCGCCTGCTGGATCTGCCGCATAGATGGCCTGGTGCGCCCATCCACAGCCCCCGTCTGACTCGGCATCGCTGCCATCGCTATCGATGAGCTTCTGCTCCGCCATGACACTTGAGGACAGGCTGCCTTGCCGCTCCAGGTCCACACAAGCACGCAGCTGGTTTTCGGCTGTGCGTTTGCGCGCTACCAGCTCGGCTGCAGCCCTTGCAGCACCCCGATGCGAGCTGGGAGGAACCACCGCCATCAGCTGCTGGCGTAACAGAGCCTCATGCGGGCTATCGCCAAAAAACCCACGCAGCTTTCGCGTCTTCTGTATCTTGCGCTGCTTTTGCAATGGGGCGATGCGGGTGGCCAGCTGAAAGTACCCCTCGCACAGTCCGGCAGCCTTATGCGGGTCGTCGGTGAACTGGGCAGCTACCCGGACCAGAAGCTGCTCGCGGAAGCTGTCGCTTAGCTGAGCCAGCGCCGTGACGCCATCCTGAGTGTCCAGCTGCAGCTCGTTGACCCACACGACCACGTCAATATCGGGGATATGCTGCGCTGCAATGGCAGCCATGGGATCTTCGCCACGGTCCAGCCGCAACGGCTTCACGTACGCATCAGCCAGTTTGTCCAGCACCGATACCAGTCCCACGGGAGACCGCTCGAACCGCAGCAACGTGTGCTTTTTAAGCATAAATCCTATGCTGGCCAGAATCTCGTCAAACACCCACGGGCTGTACTCCCAACCGGGCAAAAACGGCCACGGGATCCGCTCCCGCATCATCGCGCTAACGTTGATTTGCAGGGGCGCGTTGGGCGCAATGTAGCTCAAATAAATGTAGTTGGCCAAAAGCCGCGCCATGCTTGGCTGTGCATGTCGAAACCGCTCCACATCCAATACAAACAGCAGCGCCTCCAACGCCAGCTCGGATGGCAAGGCACAGAACGCCATAAACGCGCGTAGTAACGGGGGTGTCACCAGCACATTGATAAACCTTGCCTTCAAAGGTGCTCGTGCACATACTGAACTGACTCCGCTCATATCTATCCGACCAATCGAGATCTTTGACTGTCCACTAGCCACCCTCTGCTGCTGCTGCTGCTGCTGCTGCTGCGGCTGAAGATGCAAATGCCGCGGCTCAGTAAGCGGAACAAATATAAACCCGCTGCCAGAATTCTGCGTATAGTTGATCTCCACATCATCGCTGCTCAAGCTGCTTAAGCTGTCTCGCCCCATCAAATCGTCATCTCCACAATACACGTTAATCTGGTCGTTGCTCTTGAGCACCTGCAGCGCCCGCTGCCCAAACATCAATGGCGTACGGGCACGGAACAGCGCCGTACACAATATCACGTTCTGCATATCGCCCGTTTGCCGCTGCAGCACGGCTTCGATTTCTCGCGCCAAATCCTCAATGGTGGTTTGATCCGTTGCCACAAACGTATGCACAAAGCTGTTTAATGAGCCGCCCATTGTTGGGCCTCCCGTGCCCACTACCAATGGCGATATGCCGCTGCTGGTAGAAAACATGCTTGTTTGCGACCGCTGCGTTAGTGGCCGTCCATTTGCGCTCTCTTGTGCGGGCGGCGGAGGCGCGTTTCCGGCCATCACGCGTATGTGCAAGCGGAGCTCGCGCGTTGTCGCCACATTTGGTTTGGATACTGGAAGGGGCGGAATGGGCACTTTGCTATAATATAGCCGTGTCTCTCGCCGCATACTCAGGTCGCGCGGCGCCGTGTTGCTGGCGCTTTTGCTATCGCTGTCGGAAATATCGCACTCGCTTATGCCCAGAAATGGCGACGCGTCCTGGGGCTTTGCTGCCCGCAAATACCGTCGCACCATCCTAATCCTAGTGATTCTCTTTAGCCTATATCTCTTATAAATACCAGCTATCTACATACTTACACCTTGTATTATAGTAAAGTAGCTACTAAATTAAAAAATGCGCTTTTAGTACATTTAAAAACTTTGGAGGAGAAAGTTTGTTTTCTGTCGCCACTTTTTTTTTACTGTGCCTTGGCTAAACTTTATTCAAAGCAATATAAAAACCAAGCATTTTCTTGGAATAATTGCACTTTTATGCGATTGTTTATTTTTTTTTCAATAGCTACCTCATACAACTCCTCCCCAGCCTCTCGTTCCTTTGGGTTTATTTCGAAATTCGATCAAAATTCTGTCGAAATTTACAAAATAGGGAAAATAACGAGGTTTTTGTTCCATTCTGCCATTCCACTCTTTGCGGCTTAAACCTATTCTTTAAAGGAGGGAGGCGTTCCCTACTCTCCCTCCTCCTAATTTTACATTTATTATTCAATTGTTCGTGGAGAAACATAAACAAAAGTTACACCAGCCCAAATCCAGACGCATTCTCTATGGCCGTTACCAGCCGCTCACGCATCTTTTCATCCGTTTCGTATGCAGGCAACAGCAAACGCCCAAAGCATGTGAGCGCTGTAGGCAAACGGTCCGTGTCTGGGCCATTGCGCTGGACCACAAACGTGATATGTGCATAGCCGCCTGGAGGCACGCGGTCTGAAGCTGTCACAAATGCCAGCAGCTGCCGCAGCTGCGCTGGCAACAGTCCGTGCACGACGCGCCAGAACCGCCGCACCGCCGGATGCTCCGCGGTGTACTCGTCCTCGTACTGGGCTATCCGCTCCAGCTCCGCCGCTGATATTTCCGGCGCCGACGCACACAGCCACTGCTCCAGCTCCGCGCCACTGAGCATCCGGTATATGACGCCATCGCCTGCTCGCATAAACCCTGCGCGCAACGCATCTATCTGTGCCCGCGCGTACTCGTACGCCACAAACTCGACATGCCGCCGCACGTACTCGTGCCGGTTCGCATCGGTAACCTCGATGCTGCTGCCTCCAGGAACCAGCTCAAATGTCGCTGTGCCGGGCGTGTCGATTCGCGGTACTCGCAGTCCAGAAGTCGGATGCTGAGCCCATATCTGCAGCGGATCAGAAACTGTCACTTCGAATGCTCGGCAAAACACGTCTTCAACTTTGCCATTGCTTTCGTCCCACTCCAGTAGCTGCCGCAAGCCAGCTGCCAGCTCGGGAAATGTGGGCTCTACTGCCAGCAACAACGACGAGGGTGCTTCTGAGATGTGCCGGTGCCGATCAGCAAATGCCAGTTGACGTACCAAAAGTGGCGACAGCGATGCAGCAGCTTCCGAGTCCAGCACAATTCCGTTGAAAAAGGCCAGCCCCAGCAGCACCCCCACTGCCTCAAAGTCGCTTAGTTCGCATGGCGATGCGGCGTTGGGCCACAAAAAGCCACCTTCTGTCAGCTCAAACAGGCCGTTCTCAGGATTCAGCAGTCGTGGCATCAGCACTGCAAACAGCTCCTTCTGGACGCCGCCCATATCCACGCCGTCCTCGCCGCTGCCCACAAACCGCACTTTAAGCGGGAACTGCTCGCGTCCTGCGCCCGCCAGCACCATGTCGACTACATCCTGTACCAGCCGACTTCGTCGCACTGACAACACCAGGTACGGATTGCTGGCCTGCGACACTGCCGCCTGATTGGCTGTCAGCAGCGGCCATCCTGGAACCATCCCCGAACGCACTACCTGCTCCGCCTGCGTGTCGATGTTTAGCATGCGCTGGCTCTGCAGCAGTTCCGCCTGCCGGTCGTGGGAGCTGAGGTAGCATTGGCGCATCCGCTCGTATGCTTCAGTCCGCAGCAGCCTCCGCTTGTCTTCCAGCGAGAACAAAAACGGGTACCAAAAGGGACCAAACACATGCCGCTCTCCATCGCCTTGCTTCTGCTGGCTGGCCATCCACCGCTGCAGCTCACAGGCCAGATCAAAGTGCTTCAAAACAGCTTCGCTGACAAACTCGCTGTCGTCAAGCCTGCCAAAAGCCGCCTGCTTCAGCAGCCGCAGCAGCTCCAGGGCACCGGTCCACCGCACAGGGTCCTTATCCACCTGCTGGCTTACCACCCGATTGCTGGTCAGCCCGCTCAGCAGCCGCCCCATTGCCCCAGCTGCGTCTTCTTTTAGACCCTGAATCCACCACTTTACAATCCCCAAAGGCACCTGCATCCACCATCGCAGCCATTGCTGCCGAACCTCGTTGTCGCATGTAAAGCGCGCAAACCAGCCCCACTGCTCGTGGCGTTCTGCTGTAGGCTGTGCACTAAACGTGCTGTTTATCAGCAATTGTGTCAACTGTCGGCGCTGTGCTGCTGCATCTTCTGTGGATACACGGCTACCCACCACACCCAAAACCAGCACGCTCAACGCCAGCGCTCTTTGCAATTCCTTTTCGGTCTCTTCATCCGTTTGTTGCTGCTGCTGCTGCTGCCGCGCCCCTTCGATTGCTGACAGACTGCGCCGCAATGCCGGCAGTATCTCGGAGGGACTTTTGATTCGCTCTAAAAACTCGGTGGCGGCAACAACGTCCAAGCTTAGAGGACGGCTACTAGCAGAACAAAAGCACCTGGCCAGTGCCTGTGGTGACCCGAATGCCAACTCCACTGTGTTTCGCAACAGGCGCCCGCCAATAGCAGCTACCAGCGGTGCGGTCTGTGCGTCTAACCGCGACACGCCCAGCGCCAGCCCATCAGCGTCGTCTCGCAAAGACGCAGATGCAGTCCGTGCTGCTGAAATCGTATGCTGTCCACTGAATCTCCGGGTTGCTGCTTGGCAGCTGTCGCCCGCATGGGTGGTAAGCAACCGCTGCATCGACTGTGAAAATGCGCTGGCAAACGTAGTGGCAGTTCCAGCTCGAGCTGTGCACTCGCCTGACCGCAACACATGCTCACTATGTGGTTGCAACTCGTCTTTGGTGGGATTCTCCACCGCCTGCCGCGCCAACTCTGTAGCCACGGACACTAGCGACTCTGGGCTCATCTGCTGAAGCCTCTCCGTGTATTTTGAGTTTCCTGCACACAGGCGCATCTGGCACCCGCCAACCGTACACCCATGCTGCATCTGCCGCAGAAAGCACGCTTGCAGCTGCTCCATCCGGGCCACTGCCGGGTGGTATCGCCGTGTGGGAATGCTTGGTGTCCGCGACAGCGCCCGCGGCTTACTGGCACCGCGCGAGCTGGCTCTGGGTGCTGCTTTGCTAGCCCAGAGCGTGGCAGGTTGCAGGAGCGGCCGTAGCACGGTGCTCTTTAGTGCCTGGCGCAGCGACTCGTCTCGCGCTGCCATGTCGGCCCAGCCCGGCCACGCCTCGTACGACAGGCCGTCCGCAGCTGCCTGTGCATCCTTCACCTCGTGCAAATTGCAGCGTCTAATTTCGGAACGCATTTGTAAATAAAAAAGAAGTATTTCTGCCTCACTCTCTCACACTCCACACACTTTACAAACCAGCCACGTGACAGCATACATGTTGGCTAATTTTCTGGAAAACTTTGAAATCAAGTGTTGTTATTCTATTTTCTTTTTCTATTTTGATGTTGGGTGCGCTGAAGGACAAGGTATCGCTGACTACAGCATCGCTGGTAGTGCTGGGATTGTCCACGCTGTATGCGCTGGCACGGTTCTCGCCCAGCACTCGCATCCACAACCACTGCCAGGCTCTGCAGCGCACCGGCTGGTGGGCAGACGATTCGTCGCTGGTGTGGCAGCCCGAAGGCTGTACGCTCAAACAGTACAAATACGAAGACGTTACACGCTGCCTGCAAGCCCCACTAAACCCTGAGTCGTCGGGTAATTACGCTCTGTTTATTGGCGACTCAACTGTACGCAACAAATTCTATGCGTGGGCGCGACTGGTGGACTCGGATCTGGCCAATCAAAGCGGGGATGACGGCAAAGTGCACGCCGACATCACTGTGCGCTGGCCCGGAGAGTCCGGCGTGGCCGCAATGTTTGTTTGGGACCCGTACTTGCGCTCGGACCTGACCAAGCAGGTTCTCGATGGCGCATATAACGAGACGCTGACAATACCGCGGCTGGTCGTGCTGGGCACTGGCTCGTGGTACCTGCGCAACCCAAACGAGTCTGGCGGCACAGCGGGCTGGCGGCGTGCCATAGATAACGTTGTACGAAAAATTGCCATTTCGCAGCGCTCTGGAGCTCGTCCCATTGCGCAGCACGTGTACCTGAACCCGGTCACACACGTGGTCCCCGACAAGCTTTCGCCTGAGCGCTTCGATACGCTTGACCCGCAGGCCATTCGCTGGATGAATGCGTATATGCAGGCAGCTGATTTACCCGTATTCTACACATGGGACGAGATGACGCGCACGCGTCCAGGTGAGACGCAGGATGGGCTGCACTACTCAAAGCCGCTGGAGTCGGCAGCCATCAACGTGCTGCTTAACCGCATATGCAACCGCGACACCATTCCGCGCCATCCGCCAATTCGCACTACGTGCTGCTTTGAATACCCGCCGCCCAACCGCTTTGTAACCTACTTTGCGCTGCTGACGCTGCTGGGAATTCCAGCACTGCTGTTTATCCGGGCACGTATGCCGACACTCGGCCTGCTGCAACTGGTGCCATCGGCAGATACACTGCGACAGATGCTGGTGTTTGGATCTATCCTGCTTCTTATGTTTGTTACTGACCGCACTCCGTTATTTGACAAGCTGCAGAAGCATTACATCAACTGGGTGTTTGCGCTGCTGGTGGGACTGTCGATTGCAGCCGGTGCTGCTACATGGCAGGCAGATAAAGCGCCGGTGTTTATGGGCCGGCAGCAAACCGACGAGTGGAAGGGCTGGATGCAGCTGATCATTCTGGCGTACCATCTGATGAATGCGTCGGGCGTGTCAGGCATCTACAACCCGGTGCGGGTGCTGGTGGCTATGTATCTGTATATGACTGGCTACGGCCACTTTTGCTACTTTTACAACAAGCGCGACTATGGGCTGCGGCGTCTGACAGCAGTACTGCTGCGCACGAACATCTTGGCTGTGGGGCTGGCTTATGTCATGGGCACGTCATATATGGACTACTATTTTGCCCCACTATCGAGCGCATGGGTGCTGATTGTCTGGCTGACCATGCGCATTCAGCCGGCAGCAAACTACACCCGCATGGCCTGGGCAAAGATTGGCATATCGGCGCTGGCATTCAACATTATTAACCACCTGCACCTGTGGCCGTTTGGGCTGCTGGCCAAGCTTGGTGTGCACTGGTCCGAGCGCGAATGGGAGTTCCGGTTCGGCACCGACATATTTATAGTCTATGTGGGAATGGCCACCGCGCTGGTCAGCCTACAGATAGGCCAGCAGCTTCAGGCACATCCACGGTGGGCGCAGATAAAGCGCTGGGCGATTCTGGCCTCGATTATCGGCGTACTATTCTACTTCTACTTTGAGCTGACACGCGCCAACAAATTCGAGTACAACAAGTGGCACCCATACATCTCGCCATTCGCCGTGCTGAGCTTTGTAGTGCTGCGCAACGCAACCGAGTACCTGCGCTCTCACTCCAGCGCAGCGTTTAGATTTGCCGGGCTGATTTCACTCGAGCTGTTTATTGCCCAGTTCCACCTGTTTTTGGCAGCAGACACCAAGGCCGTGCTGGTTCTGTTTGACTCGCGGCTGTGGTTTATCAACCTGGCATTGACCACCCTGGTGTTTGTGGGCATGTGCAAGCTGCTGGGCACGGCATCGGGAGCAATTACTGCCTGGATGATGGCCAACACAGCTAAATCGGAACCAGAGAGCATTATGATGGCAGAGATAGCCCATCAGCAACAGGCTGGCGGCGAGGCACGCCCACGGGCTCTGGACCGGTTGGCGTCGGATCCGCCTCTGATGGCACGTGTCGGCCACCGGCTGGCACATGCATCACTGTTCAGCAGCCTGGCGGTGCGGTGGGCTGTCGGGCTGCTGTTGTTGCTGGCCCTCAACAAGTATTATTAGAGTTTTTTTTTCTTGGCAATATCTATAATTTTTGGGGAATATTTTTGCTTCTGCTGCATGCCAAGCCAAAAACTCTAATGGGTCTGATATAAAAGGGAGAACCCTTCTTTTTTTCTCCTCCGCTTTTTTTTTCTTTTACTGTTTTTTATTATCTGTACAATACTTGAACTATTACGCACACAAGCGCATAAGCCCGTTTTCTCAGAAATGACAACCGAGTATACAGAAAACTTTAACCAGCTCAAACAGATATTCCCCAACGTGGAAGACGACGTCATTGCCGACGTGCTCTACAGCCAGGCAGGCAATGTGCGGAGCAGCTGTGACGTGCTGATACAAATAAACGACCCCAACTACAAGCCAAGCAGCGACGAGGCCAATAGACTCAAAGAGATTGAAGAAGACGAAGCCCTGGCCCGTCACTTGGCAGAAAGCGAGCTGCACAATGCCAACCAGCAACGCAGACAGCAGTGGCAGCAGCAGCAGCGGCAGATGGCACGCAGGTACCCGGCCGGCTACCCCTCCCACAACCTACGGGTCGTGCCGCCGGTTAGCCGCCGGGCATCAGGGAGCGCCCCGGTATCCCCAGCAGGCACTCAGGGAAAGAAAACCAAGCTTCGCGATATCTTCCGGTTTAAGCGGTCGCGCAGTGGGTCACACGGAGATACTCCTGTGAATGCCATTGGTGGACACCCCCGTGGGTCGGAAAGCGAACCGCCTGTGCAGCCTGTACGACCTCAGACGCTGGAATCAGACTTTTCTGACTCCTCAGAGTCGGTTTCAAGGAGAAGAGAGAATGGTCGGCCGCAAAGCAGAGAAAGCCGTAGGTCGCAGACATGCGTTGACTCTCAGCCTCAGCCTCAGCCTCAGCCTCAGCCTCAGCAGCAGCAGCAGCAGCAGCAGCAGCAGTTGGGTAATGACGTCTTTGGCCTGTTCGACAATACCAATTTGGCCTCGTATGCTCCGCTGAGCCCTTCCAAGAAGGAAAGGGCATTGCCAAACAAGCAGGACCAATTGAATGTGGTGAATGACGCACCCTCGTCATTGGTGGATCTGGACCATCCATTTGATGTCAATCCGCTGCTGCACAGCAGCGGGCCAGCAACCCCCACCGGTCCCACAGCACACAATAGCTCGGCACCTCTCAATGGCTCAGTCCATGCGTCTCCTCGGCTAAGCCCTACAACCAACCCCTTTGCTTCCTCTGCTGCTGCCAATCCATATGCCCCGCAAGACACCAATCCATTCCGGAACCGTCTAGCAGAGTAAACCAAATCTTTCTATTTCAATAATAACATACAAATTGAGATTCAAGACTCTAAAGTAAGCTGGCTCATAGCAGCCACCAGTTCATTTTCGTCGCTATCGGAAGGCAGCGATACTCGACAGAGATTTTCCTTGCACAGTTGCAAAAACGTGCACATCCGCACCCCATGCTGATTTAGCATGGCCTGCATAAAATAATCAATAAAGCTAAACTCTTTTGTATCAGACAATGTACCTAATTTACAGTAGTCGTAGTACTTTAGAATGGCTTGAGTAAGCGGATGGTACTTGCCGTCGTTTACCAGATACTGCATGCCAATCTCCTGGTTAAGGAATATCGCATTTAGCGGCAATATGATGCTTTCTATTGCCCGTAGTATTTTATAGTTGACTTCAAACATCGAGTGGCGGCTCAGCTTATTGTGCATGTCGGCCAAGTGCCACACCATGTCTAGCCATGCTCGTTGCGGATACTCGGCATCTAAATCCTCCATAAGTAGCCAGTCATAGTCGCTTGTCGAGAACCCTCTCATTATCATCTCCAATGCACTCATATCCAGTATTCCTCGAGTCAGCTTTAATCCGCATCCTCGGGTTATCACTAGGCTTTGCACCAGTGTGTTGAAAAACACTTGGTTCTCTTCCGCTGTCCATAGTGTCATTTGCATATTCATCCCCATGCGCCAGTTTTTATTTGTTCGTGTATTTCTTCTAGCCATTATCATCATTGCTATTGTCGCCACTTTTTAACAGCCTTACTAGATGGCTTAATATTTTCTGTACAAGCAAGGGGGAGCTTTTTTTTTAAAGATGTAGAAGATAAAAAATAAAGGAAAAAGGGATTGGTTTTTAGCCACTTTCTCTTGTCTTCGCATTAGAAGCAAATAAAGTCTTCATCATTTCCGTAAAAGGCGTAGTTCTTTTTTACTTCATTTCTTTGCTAAATGAACAAAAAGAGCTTGAGCCAACAAAAAAATTTTCCTTATTCTTTTACAGACCACTTTGCTCCTTTTTTAAAAAAAAATGTTTGCTCTTGCGGGCTTCTATTTAAGGTGCTGATTTTAAAGGATTCATTAAATTTTTTTGCTCCATAAGTAATTCTAGCAATATTGTGCAAATACGGCATGATATAGGGGTGACATAAAGTTTTTTTTATTTATAAAAATCACAATTTCCCTGTAGAAGCATGTATTTTTCTACAGTTTCATATAAAACCTATCTGTGCTATACTTGATGTCAACAACAGGTTTTCTCTAATCCTCTTAGTTTTCCTCTATTACCCCCTAGTATCTATTATAACCGTATTATTTGAATACTGTACTAACGTGTTTATTCTGTAGATAATCAAGTCAAGCTAACTCCTATGGTTTACCTCCGCCTGAGCCCTAAAAGCAAACTCTATGTAATGGGGGAAGTGACTATGGGCAGCTCAAGTACAATTGTAATAACTAACCAGTTATAGCTCTGGGTTAAGCTGGATGACTGTTAAGAACATGAAACAAGATATAGCGGGTGTTCATGAAAGACTTTCTGTCACCCCTATGCTATAGCGATAAACTATTGATTAAATCGACGATCTGCCATGGTAACCACAAGCATGTGATTTCTTCAATAAAAACTACTTTCTTCTTTTTTTTTTTTTTCCAATTTGCAACTCGAATGAGCAGGTTTTGGAGCCGTAACAAAAGAAACGCCGTAGCAGCTGCATCAGTAGCTCTAATTGGCTTGCTTGCTTATATTGCTTACGAAGTGTACCAGGAATCATCCAAAGCTTATTCCAGTGATGACGATGACTCTCAGCAGGCAGATAGCGAAGTCGAAGATGTAATCCATATTCCTCAACCACTTCCACAAACCAACGAAGATAGGCCTGATCAGGCCACTTTCTTTAACGCGGAAAATATCTCTAATTCGCCGCGAAAATCCCTAGCAATAAGTGCACGAGGCATTATATTCGATAGCCTGAATAGCACTGACAAATGGTCATCCCATATACAGATTCGTAAAGATGCCGTTAATACCCTGGTACAATTGACTAGACACTATCAAGTATACCTGATAATCGTTACTCGACCAGAACACCAGCAAGAGATTTTAGAAGTGTTGGCTAAAGCTGGAATAATTGCGTTCTCAGAGCAGATCTCAGGAGTTACCGAAAGCACTGTATGGGTGGACAAGCATGATAGCGATGATGCAAACAGCAACCACTCTTTTGGCGATATCCCATCATCTGCAATTTCGTCGATTCTAAATACACCGTCTTCTCCAGGTATTTTACCACTACCCAATATCCTTTTTTGTCAGACTGAAGAAGGCAAGGTTCATTTAGCCCGTCATCTACTTACAGCCAGCTCTCATGCGGCTTCTAACCCGGCAGCTGGGAGATATGCAGGATATGTCGATACCAATCGAGATGTGGTGGCCCGTCTGTCGCAAGTTCTACATAGAGTGGTGCTGGTTACTCCATCCACTCCAGACCCTATTATTAGCCAGGGCGATATTCCCGGCTCATCCACTGCTTTCTCGTCGGCCAACTTACAAAATTTAAATCCCGCTGAACTGGCACAATCTGTAGAAGTAGTTTCTAATATTTCCCAATCTTCTCTTTACGACGTCTAACATTAGTACTAGTATCAAGGTTCCAGCTCAATACAGCAATGGTAAAAAAAGACCAGCTATAGGGGAAGGCAAAGACGCCAAATCCTCCAGCGCATCCACCATCTGTTCCAGCTCTGTATAGAAACTTTGTGAAAAATATCAGATACCCTGATTAAATCACCAGCATATGCGTTTCAAGGAGCTGCTGCAGCTGTGGGTCATTGGTGACAGACCCAGCAGCATGGGGGGCGATCCTGTGCGTTGTGCAGCAAAAACACAAAAGTTTTTATGTTGCTTTACATCCAAGACTCCTCAACTGCAGCTTACACAAAATAAGAAAAAGACACATTCCGGGTGGTGCGCTAAAGATACTTCTTTTTTCAGTTTATTTATCCCTTGGTAAAATGCCAGAACAGATTACATTTTTAGCCATATATGCCAGCTGAGATAAATTGGACGCCTCAAAAGACAATATAGCCTCATTTGGCCAGCACAAATAAACATTCCTCTTTGGGTAAAATGCAAGTTAGACATAAAACCCCTCACTCAAACAGGGGGGCTCCCACCTGACCTCTAAAGTATGAATCGATTTTTTTAAACTGCGGCTTGGGTCTAGACACGTACTCCTTCTCCCTTTATCTCCGCATAAGTCGGCCTTCCAAATAAAGTGCTAAAAAAGAGGTTTCAATTAACGCCGTTTGCGGCTTACCATGTCTCTTTTTTCCTCCTATTTTCTCTCGAGATAGACTTGCCTTTTCCCTTCCCTCCATTTTTTTCATTTATATAGTTTTGTGGTTTTCAAAAAAAGACTCCTTCTGCTTGTGAATATCGACGTTGTTGGCAATTGTGGTTACGCATACCTGGTGCATAGCCCCTCTTTTTTAGTGTATATCGGCCACCATTGAATCTCCCGGTCTGCTTTTATCTCCGCCTTTAGTAATCCACCCTTTTTCACTCCGTCCCCCCACCACAGCAGGAAAACTATCCAACCAAGAATCTCGCTTGTTTTCTTTGGTTGGTGCTTATTGGATGCAGCGCTTTGAATTGCTAGTTACTGAACCTTTTAAAGTGGATTATTTCCCAAATTTTGCGGAATTGAAATACAATTCATCCAATCGACGAACAACCAAAAGGGCATTCTCCGTTTTAAAATTTTCCAAAGGTTCTAGATCCTTTTTTTTTTCATCCCCCTACTAAAACACTCCCTTTTTCCTCCTTTATTACTTTTTGGTTATCCGATAACTATATTTCCGGTATTTGTTTCCACGTTTTGTATTATAAGCGATCAATTTTTTCTTGTGTTATTTCCCAAACTCTATTTTTTGGAGCAAGGGTTTTATCTTCTATATAGAGATTAGGATTATCCGATTATTTGGATTTCCACGCCTTATTGCCTCTTTGGACTCAATATGGCGTCTACGTCCCGAACGCACTCGGCAGAATTAGTCGATACATCTGGCGGACAAACATCGCAGGATCAGCGATTACGGCCACCGCATAGCGGCGAAGAAGGCCAATCCTCATCTGACGCCCCCTTACGGCCCAAACGCGCCCAAGTCAAAAACGCCTGCGTCAATTGCCAACGGGCGTGCAAAAAATGCGATTCTGGCCGACCATGCCAACGCTGTGTCAAATATAATCTAATTGACACCTGTGTGGATTCAAAACGGAAGCCGCGCAAAAAAGGAATTAAACGCGGGCCGTACAAAAAGCGCAAGAAGAACCACCCTGAGGACGAGGCGGCAGTACCGAGCCAGCAGCCTGAAGCGAGTTTGGGCGAGCCTGCTTTGGGAACACCGCTGGCAGGCAGTTCTGGTGCAACCGCACAAACATCTACTGCAGCGGTATCGCGAAGAGCAAGTTTAAGAACTACACGAACAGAGCAGAAAAGGCGGCAGCAGCAGCGACGGCAGCAGCAAAGAGGGAGCGATGAACGGGTTTCTAAACCGCCAGTTGTGCTTGGGCCAGGCGCCATCCCCATTCTACACACCGATCCGGTGCATGATGAAAGCGACGGGAGCAGCTCCGATGTTCCGCTGGTGGTTCAGCAGCGCGATGCAGGCCAGCCAATGGCTTCCGCGCATCCGCAATATGGAATGCCACCAGAAACTCCGACATCGGGGCTGACCACGGCGTTCCGGTCTCTAGATACCGGCCACCGCGTGTCAGAGCCGCTGTCTCAGCGCCACAGTGCCATATCGCCGCCCGCTTCCCGGTTCTCCCATCCCCATCGGCCCACCGCACCCTACCCGCAAAACGCAATCGGATCTATCCGCCTGCCGCCCATAGAATCATTCGATCATGCGCAAGCACTCGGATCTCCTCCCAGCACATCGTCTCTTGCAATTCTTACTGATGTTGCGCTGGGCCACACTTCGTCTTCTCTTGCTCCACCTCCCTCCGTGCCCGCCATCCGCCCCCATCCAATGCACCCGTCTCTGCCACGCCCTCCCTCCCAGTACCCACATCCTCATGTGTCTGCTGAAGATACCAACCAGCAGTCTCAGCTATACCCTCCTTCTGATGAACATTCACGACACACCACTTCTACTGCCGAGTCAGATGTCTCGACTAATTATGCTTCCTCTTTTGACAGTCGCCAGTCCCCCGATATCAATTCTAGAGCCTATATTCGCCGGCTATCCCACCGATTACATCACACGCACCTGGAACAGGAATCGGCTGACTCTTAATTTATTCTGTAATGCTTCTAGATATTATCTCATGCCCTCTTATAAATCAGCCTATGTTCTTGTACAGTTGCTGAATGCATTTCGCTAGTCCTGCATTAGAAGTGCTTATTACTCTGGGTTCCATATTCTTACAAAGCCTCTTTAAAAATCTTGGTTTGTTCACACAAAAACAGCTTTAACAGCGGATAATTCCAGCATTAGATAGCTCAGCATATAGCTGTGACAATTCCGCAAGACAGCTATGCTAGAATACTGTGCCGAGATTTGCCATGGAAAATCATGGTAGGCCGAAACACCCACAGCAGCAGAGTTTTGTAGTTAGCCAAAATAGCACATCTGCAATGAATGTTGTGGGGGGGCAAGCGTAAAGAAGCTTTCCGTGGAAGCTTGCTTGCAAAGCTGCGTGGGGCAGCAGCCATAGCGCTGATGCTCTAGTCGGATGCCAGGCCAAGGTTTGCGCCATTTGCGTGCTGACACTACAAATCCAGCCCACCAGGCATGTGGTCGTCCAGCACTGCTGAGTCTTTTACTTTTTCTGTAACTTCTTTCTACAAAGACAAGAAATCAAGCAAAATGGCGAGCTAGCCTGTGTCTCGATGGTGTAGTTGGTTATCACGGTCGCCTCACACGCGACAGGTCTCCAGTTCGAACCTGGATCGAGACATCTCTTTTTGCTCTCTCCCCCTCCCGGCTTCCGCATCCACCATGCAGCCAAGCGGGGGACGGTATCTCCAAACTCCCGCTTTTCTTTTCTTTTGGGCAGCTTCGGTGGGCGCCTATGCAATCCTTGACCTTATAAAAGCCAATCGATCTTCTAAAAAAAAGAAAAAAACCTTACTCTTCATCGCTAGAAACAGCACTGGCAGTCAAATGGGCACAGATCAGTGTCGCCTTCACCCTGCCCAATCTTCAGATCTTCCATGTAAAACACCCGCAGACCGTCATCTGTGTACTTTGAGTTTTTGCCGCGAGAGTCGCCAAAGTCGTCCTCAGGGGGCGGTGCTGCCAGCTTGCTTTTGGCCGACCCCGCCTTGCCAACCCGAGTGGCATCTACGACCTTGGGATCGGTGGAAGGCGGCAAATCTTGCAAGCCCGGCTCAGAGGGCTTGGTGGAAAAAATGTCGTCAATTTCAGATGCCTGGTTGCTGCGCAAGGGAACCTTGCAAGCTGCCTTTTTCTTTTTCTTGGCCACCTTGCCCAAGTGCACTTTATTTCCCATGCCTC
>JANBTS010000111.1:0-20644 GCA_027578955.1 Coemansia sp. RSA 1250
ATAGATGCTGGCAACTCACAGATTCGTCAATCGCGAGCAACAAGGCTTATTCCGCCAATCAGCTCTGCTTCGCGCTATGTGCGCTATGGATTGCCTCTAGCCTACGCCAGCCTGGGCTCATTTATGGCAGCACTCACTACGCTGTTTGCCAAAACGCTGGTCAATCTGCTCTCGGTATCGCTATTTGATCACGACAACCAGTTCACATCGTTTCTCCCATGGGCAATCCTGCTGATAACTGTGTTTACCGCCGCGTCGCAAGTATACTGGATCAACCAGGGGCTGCTGCGCTACGATGCCTTGCTGCAAGTGCCGGTGTTTTATGTGGTGTGGACGGTGCTGGACATCATTGGCGGGGGCATTTATTTCAACGAATTTAAAGCATTTACAGCGGTGAAATATGTTCTATTTGTGCTGGGCGTATTGGTTATTTTCTCGGGCGTCAGCTTGCTTGCAAATCGGCTAAAGGCCAGCTATTAGTGGCACGAGCTGCCCTCTCGACATAGTGGACATATGCACTCGCGATCTTCATTTGTATGCATTTTTACTGTATCTATAGAATGTAATGAATACAAAACCTCATGACTCAGCCGTGCCTTATATAGCTGTATAGCTGTATGGAGGCGGCACGGCACTTTTCTTTATCCAAAGTGCTCTTTTATTATGCAGGAACTAGGCGAAAGCAACAGACCGATGATCCCCACACACGTCGCAAAAAGAGGATATTTGTTTATTCAATAAATGCTATTCCTAAACACACAATGCCATCGCTATTCACACAGCCAGGTGCATACTTTTCCAAGTGTCTTTGTGCATGATTTCCGGCAAGCATCTTGGTTGTGGTGAGCTTTAAGCGCTGCGCAAATGCAACATTAGAAAGATGCATAGGTGATTCATTGAATGACCCTTCTAAGGACAGCTCAATGGCGTCCCCCGATCCGCTGTGTCTTTCCACATTCAAAGCGCAGATCTTCAGGATGGGTCCTTCGGAGGTGTACTCGGCAACGTATATGTCGTAGAATGTAGGGCGTTCGTGTTCGGAGACCATGCAGGCGTGGACTGGTGGTGGGGATTGCGCTGGTACGCCCAATATAGAATACTGCTTGCTGTCTGGCTCAAATATGCGGCCCTGGAACCATGGAGCTGCGTTGTCGCCATGCTTGAGCTCTATTCCAAAGCACTCGCGTGGAGCTGGAACAGCTGAAAACGCCCACACATGAGCAATGCCAGATATTTTATTCATTTGCAATAGAAATGGAGAATACAGTTTGGTGGAGTTTGCAGCTGTCCCATAAAGCACGCCAGTTAGGGTTAGCATCACATGTATCTCGAATTGAACTCTTTTTGGATCTAGTAGCCATCCGGGGGCGAAGCCATGTCGTTTACAATATACTGGGAAAAGCTAGACAAACGGGTAGCCCAAACCGTGCAGGCCCAGCTCAATGCATTTTTTGCCAACTTGCAGCAACGGCCACAGTTTCTGGGAGATCTGAGTGTCGAGAGCCTTGATTTTGGCAGCGTGCCGCCATATCTGGAGATCCTGGACTTGACAGAGCCATTTCCAGAGTTTTACTTGGCAACCGAAGATGATGCAAGCAACATGGCTTCGGCAGCCGAAGAAATGTCGGTCGACGACTATGCGGATGTGGATGATGTTGCCATATACCCAGAACGGCCGCAGTCGCAAGCAATGGGCGACTACTTTGCTCCTCGCATGGATATGCTGACCAGATCAGGAACCATAACGCCCCGTATTTGGAGATCGGTGCCACCGCCATTCAGCCACGCCTCGCCGCACATGTCAAACATACTGCCAGGAGAAGTGGCCGTGGAGCGCACCGAAGACGACATGCAGCTGCAGGCCCAGATAGAGTACTGCGGCGACATGTCGCTGGTGCTGAAGACTGAGCTGCAGCTGAACTACCCAGCTACGCAGTTTGTCAGCTTGCCGGTGACATTGCACATAACCAAGATCCGGTTTTCAGCAGTGATAGTGGTGGCGTATTTGAAGGACCGAATCAATCTGTGCTTTTTGGAGCCGGATCCGCCTCGAACCAGCCTGCTGGACAGCTTTGCCATCCGCACCGAAGTGGGCGATGCCAGCCAGCATGTGCTGAAAAACGTCGAAAAGTTAGAACTGTTTATAACCGAGCAGCTGCGTAAAGCCATCGATGAAGAGTTTGTATTTCCCAGCTACCACTCGTTTGAGCTCTAAATTTCTGTATATTCTTTTTTGCTTTCTCAAGCTATTTTTTTTTTTTTTGCTTTTTGCTTTTTGCTTTTTGTTTTTTTTGTTGTTTTTTTGCTTTTGGAGCATGCCAGCTAATCAGTCTCTGGATTCGCTGCTGGAAGAGTCTCGAAAGCTGACGACGCATTTGTCAGCAGCCGAGATTCCTTCAGTCAAGCGCGGCCTCGATTTGCTCGAAGCCGAATCGCGCAAGCTGGTAGCCAAGTCAGTACGCGATGGGCGCGTAGCGCTGGATCCTCGGGGGCATTCGCTGTTGGCAAGCTCAGGCGTGGACACCGAGCGGCTAACCGATGGCAAGGCTTCGGCAGCATTGCTATCGGCATTTGAACTGCAGCAGCCCGAGTTCGACGCCAATGTAGAAAGCTTTTTGAGCCAGCAGCAGGAGCAGTCGATCATCAGTGCTATCGAGGAGATTGAGCTGTCTACTCTGGACGAGTTCGACCGCAACTTGTCAGCGCACATGCAGCAGATGTGGGATGATTCGCAGCACCGGCTGTTTGAGGAGCTGGGTCAGTACCAGGGCACTGAAACGCTGCTTTCGGCACCGGCTGTGCGTGAGTCGGGCTCATTTGAGCTGACAGAGCCTCGAGGCAGCGACTGCGTGGTGCAGCCACGGGTCGAGCGGTATGCTAAAGCCGTGCGCAAGCTAAACGACTCTCGTGCCAATACCACGCAGCCTGAGCCCGATGTCATCAAGGATCTGGAGCAGGCAGCATCGAGCAGCTCCAAGCAGATGGGCCAGGCATGGAAGCTGCTGAACCGCTATGTATCTGGGCGGGAGTCGCTCGACATTGCTGCTGCTGCCTGCGGGTACCTGGAAGAGGCGTTTATCGAGCACATCGACAAGGTTATTGCTCAGTACCCGCATGATGCCAACGTAGGGGGAGTGCCGTCAGTTAATCGCAAGATCCAGGGATATCTGAATGTGCAGTTTGGGCGGCTGGGCCGTGTGCCGGCGTTTTTGGAAGTGTTTAACGACGAAGCGATATGGGCTCACATGTATATGCTGTATCGCTGCGGCTACCAGCAGGAGCTGGTGCGCTATGCGATGGACATGGAAGACATTATTACCGACAGCGACCCAGGGTTTGTGGCTCATTTGCGGGCGTTTGTTGACCGCTCAGCAGCTGCTCGCAGCGACAATGCCACGGCCTTGGATGACCCGTACAAGGCAGCCTTATACAAGGTGCTGGGCAGAGGCAGTGTGCCCAAGAAGGCAGCTGCAGAAGTGGTACAGACCACTGAGGACTACTTGTGGACCAACTTGGCGGTTATTCGCGATGCCGACCGGATTGCCGCCCATCCCACATTGGAGTCGTTGCAGTCGCTGATGCTGAAGTTTGGGCCTGCGCATTTCGATCCGCATGGCAACAACCCGCTGCTGTATTTCCGTGTTTTATTGCTGTGTGGCATGTTTGCCCATGCCGTTGACTACTTGGTGCAGATCGACCAGTACCAGGTGGAGGCAGTACACATTGCCATTGCATTGGCATACTACGGCCTGCTGCAGGTCCCCGGTTCTGAGCAGGCAGCTTACGCGGGCTATCTGGTAGCCGACAGTGCGCTGGACTTTTCGCGAATGGTGATTCACTATGCCCGGGCATTGCCAGCAGCCGCAACTGACGATGCCATCCACTATATGATGCTGCTTACGATGCCAGCGCTGGCCACCAGCGAGGGAATCAAAGCCCAGCAGCAGCGTGTCTGCGAGCAAGCAATTGTGCATATTCTGTTTGAGCGCAGAGACTATGCCCACTATCTGGGCGATATCCAGTCGGACGGCACGCGTAAGCGCGGATTTTTGGAGCGCTATATGCCGCTGCTGGGCATTTCCAGCCACTCGCAGTTTGCCCAGTCCATAGTGTGTCGCTTGGCTGACCGCAGTCTGGATGAAGGGCGTCTGGCAGATACAGTGCTGCTGTATAACTTGGCCGAGCGGTACAATACGGTGCTGTATGTGCTGAGCAAGCAGCTGGGCGAGCTGCTGTATGCCCAGGGCAATGGCAGCGTTTCCACCGACAGCGAGCTGGAAGACATTGAGGGCGTATCACGAGCAGTGCTGGAGCACTACAAGCAGCGGGAGCATATTGCTCGTAGCTTGGACGAGCGTGCTGTATCTACGTGCACGCTGCTGCTATCGATCATGGACTTTTTGGCACTGCATCGGCAGGGCGCTTATGAGCAGGCACTGGAAACCATCCGCAACACGCAGCTGCTGCCTCTGGATGGCGACATTTCAGTGGCTCCACAGCATGCCGAGCGCATTCGCACTCTGGACGATGCAATTACCCGCAACTTTTCGCTTATTCTGCTGGCGGCTATGGATACGCTGTCTCGCCTCTATGCGGGGCTCAAGGAGTCGCCGTTCCTGGACGCAGTCAAGCAGGCCAACCTGCAGCAGCTGCGTAAGCAGGCACGGTCGCTGATGGTGTTTGCCGGCATGGTTCAGTTCCGGATGCCGTCGGATACCTATGCCAAGCTCAATCGCATGGACGTGTTTATGAACTGAACTAAAGTGGCTTTCTTCTTTGATTATGCTTTTATCCGTAAAAAAACAATGTTGAACGGCAATTCAAATGCATTTGCTGCTGCTCCAGAAGCAGCAGCCGATCCGCGTGTATGGACAGCTAAGCAGGTCGTTGTCTGGATGCAGCAGCGCGGGGTAGCTAGCAGCATAGCTGACCGCTTTGCTGGTACGTACTGAGCAATTTAGTCGAATGCATTTGCAGCTAATAGCACCTTTGTTCTGTAGAGCGCAACATCGACGGGCAGGCATTGCTGGAGCAGATCACTTGCAACGTTTTACAGTGCGAGTATAAGGTGCAGCCGGACGCAGCAATGGCTATTATGTGCCATATAAAGCAGCTACGCGAGCAGTGGGATATTCTGCCAGCAGTATTCAACGAGAGTGCTTCAGTAGCCTCATCTATGCCTGAATCGTCAGATGAAGAGTCTCATTCTAGCGGTTCTGAAGATATGGCGCAGCTTATTACTCAGCTATCGCAAGCACACACGATGGTTCCGCGGCGAGTTCAGCTGCAGTCGGCAATGTTTCTAGAACCGGTTGTTAGTAGCGATTCGGATAGCGACTACGAAGCGAATCCTGACTCTGTTATAAGCCAGGTTGCCGATATGCATATAGGCGATAGCGGTATGTCCATTAGCGAAGGCGATATTGAGGACACGAGCTTGCCTACCCCAGTAACTGCTGAGCGCACATGCGTTGATTCTGTGCCATCGCTTTCTACCGATATTCCAGAGCCCGATAACAAAGATGCTGCACCTATGTCTCCCCTGTCTCCGGATACTGTAAATACCCAACCACATCTTGTACCTGAATCGCCAATCGACCCATCTGTGGCAGACAAGGAATTGGAGACTAGCGAGCCAGCAGATCGCGAGGCCAGTTCGCCACAGCCCGAAGCAGATAGCGCAAATGGTGCTGCAGCCAAACCTAAACGGCGCATTGCGCCTACACTGATAACAGCCGACATTTCTGGCAACGTGTCTGGAAATATAGTTGACCAGGCTAGTGAAGCGCCTCTGGAGGATGATTTAGGGCCAGCAGTACCGGCACTGCCCATCAGGCGGACAATGGAGCAGCTCCGGTCAGCATTTCGCAACAGCACACATTTGTTTAGTGCAAAGTCCCCACGCAGTGCGAGCAGCGACGGCGCGCTTTCAGAGTTAACGCCTGCGTTTTTGCATACTTCTGAGGACTCGTTCTGGTTCTGTCGCAGCCAAAGTAGCCGATTCACCATTGCTCATGCGCAGCAGCCTGAAACAGCAGCAGCTTATGCCAGCTTGTGGAAACAGATGAGCAGCACGCAGTCGGCAGTGCGGAAGCTGCTTGCTCAGGACGCGTTTGATGAAGTGCTTCCGCTTTACGGCGAGTCTGACGATGAAGAAGCAATGTCGGATAGCTTGATGCGCGAGATCGAAAAGGAGAGGAAGGAAACAGCTGCTCGTCAGGCCAAAGCAGCAGCTTTAGAGAAACAGCGTGTAGGGATGGTTGCCAGCGTGATTCAGGAAATGGTGGAGCACTTTGCGCTTAGCTGGCATAGCCGAGTGCAGCCCAAACTAGAGCGCAACGCAGTGGTGCTCTGGGACAAGTACTATGCTCAGCAGCACATTCTGCAGCAGCATCTGGACGATCTAAGCAGTCGGCGGCTAGCTAAAGCACGACAGTCGATTATTGACAGCGGGGTTGGCACACGGAAGCAAGCAAAGATGCTGTGTAGTTCGCTGCGAGCAACCATCGAGGACATTGCACAGCTGAAATGGCTGCAGCAGCTGCTATCCAAGCCGAGGCCGCTGTCGATGCCACCCGCTTCGCCAGCTCAAACGCCTCGAGAGAAAGGCCATAACCCCAGCCCAGTCACCACCAAAAAAGCCAGCGCCGGTTCAGACAGCTACGACGGCATGTCTGACTTTATTGAAGATGACGGATCGGACTATGACCGCAGCGAGATGGCAGGGATCCTGCCCCACAGCTTATATGTTCCTCGGAATGTAAGGCCGCCTCGGCAACCAGCACGCAGTCGCAGCCGCAGCCGCAGCCGCAGTCGCAGTCGCAGTCGCAGTCGCAACCGCTACTCTCGCCGGTCTCGTGGCGCAAAGCAGGTCAAAGGGACCGCCCAGACGCTTTATGAAGACCTGTCAGATGGAGCCAGCTCTGATGGCAGTGCGGACAAGACGTCTGAGTCAGCAGCAGAGCTTTTACGTGCATTAAGCACGTTTTCGGCTAGCGAGGCATTTGACGCAGCAGTGTTTTATATGCGCGGAATGGCTATGGGCACAATGGCTGGCGCTTCAGCACCGTCAGGAGCAATGTCGCCTAAAATCACCATAAACTGCGCGTTGCGGATTTGGGCAGAGTTTCAGTGCTGGATCATTCTGTGCTTGCCAACGGTCCGGGTAAAGTACTCGAGCCCGGCGCAGCGCGATTCCGTGCAGGCACAGCTGGACAAGCTGCTGCCGCCTGAGGACCAAGAGCCAGAAAACAAAGCCGACAACCAGCGGAAAATATCCCGCCATATCAAGCAGATTGCACAGTTTCTTGTTCGCTGTCCTGTCAAGGACTTGGATTCTGGGCCAGCAGCTGGCCAAGCAGAGCCAGAGCCAGAGCCAGAGCCGGCGCTTGATGCTACGGAGCTGCTGATATGCACCAAGCGGCTGCCCAACGTGCTCAGCGTGCTCAGCGACCGGAATGTGGCATTGAAGGCTGCGTTTGGCACGTTTTACTTGTGGCGTCGCACAGTGCAAACAGCTGTGGAGGACCCTGCTGCGGCTATTGGCACAGATGCGCTGCAGCAAGATAGCGGGGGCTTAGAAGAGGGCCAAGCATCTCCTCCAGCCGAGTCTGAGACGCATTATGGTGCTGCCGTAGATGCTTTGCAAGTGGGTGCTGCACTGCCATCCAATTCAGAAGATGGCCAAGTAGCTTCAGCTGAGCCCGAAACGCATGTTGGTGCTACAGATACGCTGCAGCAAGATGCTGCATTGTCTAGCTCAGGTGGAGAACAAGCAGCGCCAACTGAGGCCGAAGCGACTGTCGAGGCAGCAGGCACGCTGCAAATGGATGCTGTGTCGTCTAGCCCGGAAGATGGCAGGGTGGAATCCGGCTCTGCGGCTGAAAGCGACGAGGCGCTTGCTCTGGGAGCACACAGCGCAGGCGTTGCTGATGGCGATGTAATGGTTATCCAGTCTGGCAGCGAGAGCTCCGGCCTGTCTGAAGGGGAACGGGAACCAGCTCCAAAGCAGCAGAGCGGCCGACGCAACATCAGGGCGGCTCGTGGCGAGAACGAGGTTGTGCTGCAGATGAGGAAGCAGCAGGAGCTGATGGACAAGGCTATTCAGAGGCGGATTGAGGAGCGTAAAGCGATGAAGGAGGCAGCTGCGCATCCCGGCGACAGCAGCGAGGACGAGGTTGTGGTGTCTGGATCAGCAGTGACGCCAGCAGTATCCGCAACTGCCGATGCACTGCCCACCAGATCGGTCGTGAATGACGTGGGCACTCGAGTTATCATAAACGAAGGCCACCCCGACGAGCAGCAGGACGTGTATATTCCTGGGTTTATTGGTGGCCAGCTAAAGGAGCACCAGGTTGCCGGCGTTCAGTTTATGTGGAAGAATGTCGTTATGCTGAGCAACCACTCCGCCTCTGCAGAAAGCGAGGGGCCAATGCAGCACGGCTGTGTGCTTGCGCATTCAATGGGTCTGGGCAAAACACTGCAGGCCATTTCGCTGGTATACACGCTGCTCAACGAGGTCCACTCAGGCAACCCCGAGTTTGCCGAGTCGATATTTACGCCTCGCCGTGTACTGATCCTGTGCCCGGTAACTGTCCAGTCCAACTGGGCAGCAGAGTTCTGGAAATGGACAGGCGTCGACCACAGCCTGTCAAGGATCCGCAAGTATATGGCCATAGATGGGCCGCTGCTGCCACTTCCATACGCCATTCCAGCTGATCGTGAGCTGACGCCGTCAGAGCGCCGGCAGCTGCTGGAGATGGTCCGAGCTATTCGAGCAGAGACGAATTCGGTGCTGGTTCAGGTTATCAATTACGGGCTCATTAAGCAGCCCGCTGAGCGACTGGCTGCCTTGCAGGCATGGCACCGGAGTGGCGGCGTGCTGATCATGGGGTACCCTGGATTCCGCGACATAATGCAGGGTGCAGTGTTTGACAAGTCGTCGTTTAGCGCGCTGGACGGCGGAAGCAATGCGCAGCAGGAGCTGAGGCAGATCATGCTTGGCGACGGCCCGTCGCTGGTCATTGCTGACGAGGGCCATATGATCAAGAACCCAGCCACCAAGCTGGCAATGTTTGCTAGCATGCTAAAGACCAAAGCGCGCATTTGCTTGACAGGGTATCCGCTGCAGAACCGGCTGGAGGAATACTGGACAATGGTGAACTTTTGCTTTCCTGGCTATTTGGGCGACATTGGCGACTTCCGCAACAACTACGTCAACCCGATCAAGAACGGCCTGTATGTGGATTCGTCTCCGCTTGACCGGCGGATGAGCATACTCAAGATGCGCACGCTGCAGAAGCTGCTGGAGAAGCTTGTCGACCGCAAAGACAGCGCCCTGCTTACTCACCAGCTTCCTCGCAAAGTGGAGTATGTCATTGCTTGCCCGCTGACGCAGCTGCAGACGCAGCTGTATATGCGCTACCTGGAAACATTTCTGGGAATCAGATCGAGCGCAGATACGGCAAATATCTCCAGCAAGAACAACCTGTTCCAGCACGGAATGACCCTGATGACCATCTGCAACCACCCGGCAGTGTGTCGGGCAGCGATGGAGCTTCAGCAGCAGAACAAGAGCGTAGTGGAGGACGATACGATCGACCTGGGCAGCTCTAGCCTGGCTATCGACAGCACATGGTTCCAGGATATCTTTGCGGCGCATTCCAGCCCGGCCACCATGGACGGGCTGTCTGCAGCGACAGTCGACGAGTTTAAGCTGCCAGGCTACAGCACCAAGGCGCTGCTGATGCTGGACATTATCCGGCAGAGCGTAAAGCTAGGCGAAAAAGTACTGGTGTTTTCCCGCAGCATTTCCACGCTCAACTATCTGCAGTGGCTGGTGGAAACGACCGGAGCAGCAGCTGTTGACGAGCAGCCAGCTGCCAAGACGCTGCGGATTGATGGGCATACACCCACCAATGCGCGCAGCCACATCATCGACCAGTTCAATGCGCCGTCGTCCCGCCACAGCGTGTTTTTCATATCGTCAGGCACGGGATCCATCGGGATTAACCTGGTTGCAGCTAGCCGAGTGGTCATATTTGATATTGGCTGGAATCCGCTGTATGACGACCAGGCAGTGGCCCGTGCTTACCGGTACGGCCAGAAGCGGCGGGTGTATGTGTATCGGCTGATGACAGCTGGCACCTGGGAAGAGAAGCTGTTCGACAGCAACATCTTCAAGGTGGGCATGACACGCAGAGTAGTCGACAGGCAGCTGATGGGGCGGCGGACGTCGAAAAGCACCGTCTACTTCTCGCTGCCTCCAGACCAGGCCTCGCTTATATCCAACGAGGCCATCACCACGCTGCTTCAGGAGAACAACGACGACTACGTGCTGGCAGCCATTTTGGCCAAGTACGCGCACCATATCTCAAGCGTGACTCCGCGAGCTACGCTGCTTGTCAACGAGGACGACAACCTGCAGGCCGAGGACCACAATGTGCTGGACGCAATGATTCTGCGCGAGCAGCAGCGCTTGGGAATGATCCCGCGCGTAGGCCGCGAGGATGCCATTGAGGAGCTTCCGCAAAGGCCGGCTGAAGCGCCTGCTAGCAGCAGCGCCGGACAAGGCAAGTCCCCCATATCAGTAGTGTATATGCCACTGGCAAAACTAAAAGCATGCTCAATGTGTAGATGGTGCACTGGTCATTATCCAGAAGCAGCCGGTTATGGTGGCTATTGGCATGATGACCGAAGTCATCGACCGGCTGCAAAACAACCGCGCATTGAATGCGCCTGAAGTGAGCGCGCGCCGCAACATAGTTGTAAATATGGTGCAGGGATGGGTGCAGGCTGCACTGGGGTTTGTCAGGTACTCCGAGCCCGGGTTTGAGGAGCGGAAAAGCGTCGAGACAGCAGAGATTCTGCATTTGCTCATGTACCCAGACATCTTCTGCCAGGTGGTTCCTGCTCTGTACCGGCTGAGCGATAACCTGATGGCCCTTGCAGTAAGTCGAATGGCGGATCGCTGAGGAGGGAAATTTTTTTTTACATGTTAGTCATAAAAAAACTGCCTTTTTGAGAGACCGCCGCCGATTCCATGGCCAAGGCCCATCTTTCCTTTTTCTTCTCCCTCCTCTTTTATTCGAGCCATTGTGAATTTGCCGTTTTTGTGTACTGGCTATGTTGAGTGCGCGTTTATCGATTGCAAAGTCTGCGAGCGTGTCTGCTGGGCTAAAGGCAGCCAGATCGGGACGGCCCCTGGCTTTAAAGACAGCGCCGGCGCTTGGCCGGCAGCAAAAGCAAGGCCTGAGCCATTATTGCAGCCTGCATGGTGGGCCACAGCATAGGCTGCTGGGCCAGAAACCAGCGCTGGCAGCGCTGGGAAGCAGGCCAGCGGTGCAGCCCGTGTCTTCGCAGCAGTATGTGGGCCGCCGCAACTTCAGCGGCGCTCGAGTGCACATGTCCAATGATGCGGTGGCAGCTGCATCCCAGCTAGCACGCACAGGCGCCAAGATCGACGTCAAAAAGGTGCTGGTGGTGGGGTCGGGAGGGCTGAGCATTGGGCAGGCAGGCGAGTTCGACTACTCGGGATCGCAGGCGATCAAGGCGCTGAAGGAGTCGAATATCGAGACGGTGCTGGTGAACCCCAACATTGCCACGGTGCAGACATCGCACGAGCTGGCCGACCACGTGTACTTTGCGCCAGTGACGCCGCAGTATCTGGCACAGATCATCGAGAAGGAGCGCCCCGACGCCATCATGCTGGCATTTGGCGGGCAGACCGCACTCAACTGCGGCGTGCAGCTGGAAAAGATGGGGGTGCTGAGGCAGTTTGATGTGCAGGTTCTGGGCACATCGGTGCGTACGCTGGAGCTGTCCGAGGACCGCGACCTGTTTGCTAGTGCGCTCAAGGACATCGGGATACCTGTGGCACAGTCGACGGCTGTGGATACCGTGCAGGATGCGCTGGCAGCAGCCGAGGAGATCGGGTACCCGGTGATTGTGCGGTCGGCATATGCGCTGGGCGGGCTGGGCTCGGGCTTTGCAGCCAACGAGGCCGAGCTGCATTCGCTGGCCAACCAGAGCCTGTCGCTGTGTCCGCAGATTCTGGTGGAAAAGTCGATGCGCGGCTGGAAGGAAGTCGAGTACGAGGTGGTGCGGGATGCGCAGGACAACTGCGTGACCGTGTGCAACATGGAGAACTTTGATCCGCTGGGCATCCACACCGGCGATTCAATTGTGGTGGCGCCCAGCCAGACGCTGAGCGACGAGGAGTACCATATGCTGCGCACTGCCGCCATCAAGATTGTGCGGCACATGGGCGTGGTTGGCGAGTGCAATGTGCAGTATGCGCTCAACCCGCACAGCCTGGAATACTGCGTCATCGAGATGAATGCCCGGCTGAGCCGCAGCTCGGCGCTGGCATCCAAGGCCACTGGCTACCCGCTGGCATTTGTTGCCGCCAAGATCGGCCTGGGCTGGACGCTGCCGGAGCTGCAAAACAGCGTAACCACCACCACCACCGCCTGCTTTGAGCCCAGCCTGGACTACATTGTCACCAAGATCCCTCGCTGGGACTTGAGCAAGTTCAACCACGTCAGCCGCGACATTGGCTCATGCATGAAGTCGGTGGGCGAGGTGATGGCTATTGGGCGCACGTTTGAAGAGAGCTTGCAGAAGGCAATCCGGTCGGTCGATCCGTCGTTTGCCGGCTTTGGCCCGCTGGCCGGATTTATGCCGCAGGAAGAGAGCGAGCTGGATGAGATGCTGCGTAGCCCTACGGACCGCCGCCTGTTTTATCTGGCATATGCCATGATGGAGCGTGGCTACTCAGTGGAGCGCCTGCATGAGCTGACGCGTATCGACCGCTGGTTCCTGTACAAGCTCGAGAACATATGCAATGTGCACCATGCCCTGAAGGACCCCCACAAGACCCTGCAGAACCTGGGCCGGGCGCAGCTGGAAACAGCGAAGCGCACTGGCTTCTCAGATGCCCAAATTGCCAGGCTGCTGTCGACTACCGAGGATGCGGTGCGCGCCGAGCGCAACAAGCTTGGCTTGCGGCCGTTTGCCAAGCGCATTGACACGCTGGCGGGCGAGTTCCCGGCCCCAACAAACTACCTGTACACAACGTACAATGCATCTACCGACGATGTGCAGTTTAACGAGCACGGCACGATGGTGTTGGGCTCGGGTGTGTATCGGATTGGCTCGTCGGTAGAGTTTGACTGGTGCGGCGTATCGGCCATCCGCGCGCTACGCCAGCTGGGCCACAAGACGATCATGGTCAACTACAACCCCGAAACCGTGTCGACCGACTTTGACGAATGCGACCGCTTGTATTTCGACGAGCTGAGCTACGAGCGGGTCCGGGACATCTACGATATGGAGCAGGCTGGCGGCGTTATCGTCAGCGTGGGCGGGCAGCTGCCTCAGAACATTGCCTTGCGCTTGCACCAGAACAACGTGCGCGTGCTGGGCACCAGCCCCGAAAAGATTGATGCTGCCGAAGACCGCCATCGCTTCAGCCAGATTCTGGACCAGATTGGCGTTGACCAGCCGGCATGGAAGGAGCTGGTTAGCGTCGAGGATGCCGAGCAGTTTGCTGCTTCGGTTGGGTACCCGGTGCTGATTCGCCCATCGTATGTGCTGTCGGGTGCTGCCATGAATGTCGCCTATGACGCTGGCTCTCTGCGCAATCATTTGCAGCTAGCAGCCTCCGTGAGCCCCGAGCACCCAGTAGTGGTGACCAAGTTCATCCGTGGTGCTCGTGAGCTCGACATTGATGCGGTAGCGTACAAGGGCCAGCTCATCAAGCACGCCGTTAGCGAGCATATCGAGGATGCTGGTGTGCACTCGGGCGATGCATCGCTGATTCTGCCCCCAGCCAACCTCTCTGCAGAGGTGCTGCAGCGGGTAAAGGACATCGGCGGCAAAGTAGCGCAGGCCTTTGAGATCTCGGGCCCGTTCAACATGCAGATTATCATGCAGCGCAGCGAAGAGACGCCGGACCATCCTGACCTCAAGGTCATCGAGTGCAACTTGCGTGCATCTCGGTCGTTCCCGTTCGTGTCCAAGGTTGCTGACTCCAACTTTGTAGATGCAGCTACCCGCGCGATTGTTGGCGAGGGCGTGCCCCAGCCAGTCGACCTGATGCAGGATGCTGCCAAGTGGCCCTACACGGCCATCAAGGTGCCGCAGTTTAGCTGGACCCGTCTGGCAGGTGCCGATCCGTTCCTGGGCGTTGAGATGTCGTCTACTGGCGAAGTGGCCTGCTTTGGCAAGACGCCTGCCGAAGCCTACCTGGTGTCTCTGCTCTCTACCAATGGATTCCGCCTGCCTGTTCCTGGCAAGTCAGTGTATATCGGCGTGGATGACTTGACAGAGCCTCGTATTGCTCGCAAGGTTGCCCACCACTTTGCATCGGCTGGATACCCGGTGCTGACGGATTCTCAGGAGACCGCCCAGATGCTGGCTGACGGTGGCGACTGCTCTGTTGACGCCAAGGTGGTTGCGCTTGACTACGAGAACCGCCGCACTCTGCGTGACGAGGTGTTTGGCAGCAACATTGACCTGGTAGTAAACCTGGCCAAGCACCGCCCATCGGCCAAGTCCAATGCCAACTATGCTATGCGTAGAATGGCAGTGGACTTTGGCATTCCCTTGGTCAATGACCAGCGCTGTGCCGAGATGCTGGTAGATGCCCTGCAGGCGCTCCCCAGCGGTGCTGCTACCGCCCTTTACGGCTCGCAGAAGCTTAATATCCAGACCCCAGTAGATGTCAAGCGCTGGCAGCAGTATCTAGACATGAAGCCGTAGAATTACTTGAAGACTTTGCCTTGCAAGTCAAGTCTCCTCGGCAGTTTGGTTGGAATAAAACAGGTTCTTTTTCCTTTATGTCGCTGGTTTGTAAAAGCTTGCTTCCCGACGTTGTCTGCAGAAGCATACTAAAAAACATTGTCGCCTCCAACCACGACACACTTGATGACTGGAAGCGGCTGCTGGCTCTGCTTCAGGTGTGCCGGCAATGGCGGGAACTAGCCATTCCTCTGGTGTATAGGTACGGCTACATCACGGTATCTAAAAAGCCAGGCATCCGCAGCTCCATTTCCATGGATGGAGTAAACATGGACAATGTAAATATCACAACCAACATGCATCTGCTGCACACACAGCCGCACTTGAAGCATTTAAAAGTGCATGTCGACTACAAAACTGGCCTGTATTCGCATATAGAGAATATGGCCGACTTGTTTAAAGAGTACTATTCTCTCGACGTTTCTCTGCTAGAATACAATGTACCCGCGCTGCACAGTGCCAAAGGGTACTCTAAAACCCTCTGTTTTACGCTGCTAGTGCTGTGGTTTGCAGCAACAATAGCCATGCTATTCTTTGTGTAGATTCTAGAGAGGTAAAAATGAAGCAGAATTTACTTGCCCCTTCTCTTCAATAAGCACCTTGCTCTTGTCTGTTTCTTCGGGGGGGGGAGGCAATAGGCATTGAAAAACAGCTCGTCGTCGCTGACAGGACAGATGCTGATAAACATTTGCAGCTTATCTTTTTTATATGCATCCTGCTGAGCCGCCGACAGCATCGAGTGCGCTTGTGAAATGCCCTCGGACATGGTATCAGCGTTCGTTACCGTTGCTTCATCAATAGGTCCCACAGGGCTGCCCTGTACATGTACGCTGAGTTCTGTCACCCCGCTTGCCTCTAGCCTCTCACTATTGCTTGGCTCCTGCTTTAGGTCTTCCATATCGCTAGCACTGCTGCTTTTGCAGTGTCTGCCAGTGCACAGATAATAGCAATTGCCAGGTAATATATTCTCGTCTTCACCATCTACTATGGCGGTTCGTAACCAAAGTTGCTGGAAAAGGAACACGCCCCATCTTTGTAGATAAAGAAAAATAGCCACTTGTAGAAATTTGATGGGCTTTTATAACAGAACAGACGTGCTTTCTCTTTTTGGCCACATGGCAGTGGAATCCATATGGCCCACCATCTCTTTAGAGACTTTGTAGAAAACTCTTTGCCCGGTAATGCGAGACACAGCACCAAAGAAAGATAACCAACCCCACATGGTTTTCCCTTTGTCGCTTTTTCAACCAACACATAGATGAAGAACCATAGAGAAACGTAGAAACGTGTTTGCTACCAGAAAGTAAAAAAAAAATGGCTGCCGTGGCAGATTCAATGCAAACGCCCAATGCTAAAACTGCAGCGACAGCATCGGAACAGGCACGTTCTTGTAGTACTCGATAACCTTCAGGGCCTTCTGCGAAATCTTCTCGGGAGTCAGGCCATACTGCTCGTACAGCTCCTTGTACGGGCCAGATGCGCCAAAGGTGTCAATGCCAATGGGGCAGTGGACATACTTTTGCCAGCCAAAGGTGCTCAGAGCCTCCACGCTAATCGAAGGCACGCCAGGCGTGAGCACCGAATGGCGGTACTCGTCAGGCTGCGCATTGAACAGCTCCAGGCAGGGCATCGACACGACCTTGACAGTCAGCCCGTGCTTGTCAGCCAGCAGCTTGGCAGTGTCTGCAGCAATCGAGGTCTCTGAGCCTGTAGCAGCAATCAGCAGGTCGGGCTTGCTGCCCGATCCGTGGGTCTGCAGCTCGTATCCGCCCTTGAGCGCCTTTTCCACCGACGAGCCTTCCAGCTGCGGCAGGTTCTGCCGGGTCAGCGACAGCACTGATGGGCGGTCTGTGTGCTGCAGCGCCGAGATATACGCTGCCGACACCTCATTGCCATCTGCTGGGCGGAAGTTCAGGTAGTTGGGCGTAGCACGCAGCATCGCCATGGTCTCAATGGGCTGGTGCGTGGGTCCGTCTTCGCCAAGACCAATCGAGTCGTGGGTCATGATATAGATCACCCGCAGCTTCGACAATGCCGATAGCCGCGATGCGCCAGCTGCATAGGAGATAAAGTTCAGGAATGTCGATGCAAACGGAACCACTGCGCCATATGCCGCCATGCCATTGCAGATAGCTGCCATGCCGTGCTCACGCACGCCAAAGCGCAAGTACCGCCCTGCATAGGTGCCGAGGCCGGTGGGCTCTGGCTGGAAGTCCACCGCATCCTTCCAGCGCGTCAGGTTCGAGCCAGTCAGATCGGCAGAGCCACCAATGATCTCGGGGATCTGAGCCGCCAGAGCCGACAGTGCTGCTTCGGATAGCTTGCGGGTGGCCAGCGCCTTGTCTGACGGCGAGTAGCGCGGCAGTGCCTGCTCCCAGCCGGCGGGCAGCTCGCCCTTTAGACGCCGCTGCAAATCGGCATGCAGCTCCGGGTACTTTTGTGCGTATCTGCTCACCAGCTCATTCCACTCCCGCTCCTTCTGCGCTCCCAGCGCTGCACGTTCGCCGTAGTACTTGTACACATCCTCGGCTACCACAAACTTGTTCTCGGGGTTGAAGCCAAACAGCTGCTTGACCGCTGCCAGACTCTCAGCACCCAGCGGTGCTCCGTGCACGCCAGCTGTGCCCGCCTTGGCTGCTCCATAGCCAATGGTGGTGGTGACCTTGATGATGCTGGGCCTGGTCTTTTCTGCCTTGGCCTCGGCAATTGCCCGTGTCAGGCCAGCAAGGTCGTTGTCGCCATCGGCAACCTCCAGCGTGTGCCAGCCGTATGCCTCGTAGCGCTTCAGCACGTCCTCGGTAAATCCGAGCTTGGTTGATCCGTCGATCTGGATCCCGTTGGAGTCATACAGCACCACCAGGTTGCCCAGCTCAAGATGCCTATACTACCGCACATTAGCAACGAATCACAGAAGCCCATCTATCTCTTCCCGCATATGGAAGGGGAAAAAAAAAAAGCATGTGGCGGATGATTGGCCGCTAGACTTGCCCTTGTTTACTTACCCTGCCAATGAGCACGCCTCTGAGGCCACGCCCTCCTGCAAGCAGCCGTCGCCGGCGATGGCGTAAACGGTGTTGTCAATAATCGGAAACTCTGGCTTGTTGAACGTTGCTGCCAGATGCCGCTCAGCAATTGCCATGCCCACGGCGTTCGAAATGCCCTGTCCCAGCGGACCCGTTGTAACCTCAACACCATCCGTATGCGTCTTCTCGGGGTGCCCAGGCGTCACCGAGTCCAGCTGCCGGAAGTTCTTCAGATCATCCATAGTGACCTTGTAGCCCAGCAAGTGCAGAATCACGTACTGCAAAGCACACGCGTGCCCGTTGGACAGCACAAAGCGGTCGCGGTTGAACCATTCGCTGTTCTTGGGGTTGGCATTGATAAAGTGCGTAAACAGCACATGCGCCATTGGTGCGCATCCCATGGGTGCTCCCGGGTGCCCCGAGTTGGCTGCCTGCACCATATCTGCCGCAAGCACACGGATCGTGTCGATCGAGAGCTGGTCAATATTCGTCATTCTGCCGTGTTTCTGCTAGTGCCTTTAAAGAGTATAAAAAAAACCTTTGTGGAAGAAGAAAGCGATAAGAGAAACCTAGTCCATGATGTTTCCAGCGGGACTAGGGGCTATTGTGACTCAGCGGGGGAGTGATATAATCTGTAAGATCACCTGTGGATCACCCGTTTCCTGGATTCCTTGGATATTCTCGGCCTTTGGGGTTCGTTCGTTGTCTTTTATGGTCTAGCCTTGGCAGCAGAGCGCTTCTACTCTATGTATGTTGGCTTTGGCATGAGGTAGTGGGTTGACTGTATTGTAAATCTAAAAGCTATGCTTGCAAAACTCTATGTGTGTGCTTAATGCGGTGCTCCATCTCGCCTTACTCTTCACAAGCATACCCACAAATTGTATAGTCTACCGTATTAAAGCTGGATATGCTTTTAATAACCGTGTTTTCGGGAGCCTCAGGAGAAAAGTAGTTGCAAAACGAATCAGCCAGACTGACCTCGCAGCCATTATAAAACAATTTCAATTCACCTAACTGGATATCCGAGATATACTCTTTCATTATCTCATAAAAGTCATCAACAAACTCTTCTACACATGTGGCTTTATCCACTATAATGCCAATAGGCATTTCTTCGTTAAATGGGTCTTCTATCTGGACTATTGGCTCGTAAACCGCTATCAGTTCATAGCTATCATCCTCACTAATGCACTCAACGAGACTGCTAATCTGGCTAACTGAACCAGCAAAATAGTGGCTGTTGTTATACTTGAAGTAGCATACTCTGTCAACGCTGTCAATTGTCTTGAGTTTACTATTTAAAATATTAGATGCATTATTATGTGTTAATTGGCGAAATAAGTTGGACATTTTAGCTTGATGAATAGCAGAAAGAAAAAAGTAGAGTATTTATACAAAAGTTTAGGGCAAGGCGCACTGTGTACTATTCCTTTTGCAAGCTCGCAGTCAAACGCCCAGAATTAATTCATTTTTGGCCTTTTCGTGGCTTCCTTTAATAGCTGTCCATGACTTTTAAGCATTCGCTTAAACTTGGCATAATAAACCAGCCCAAGCTGTCGTTATAATTTGTAGGTCGTTATAATTTGTAGGTCGTTATAATTTGTAGGTCGTTAAGCCTTAAATTTCACTGTGCAACACCTGGGGCAACCAAGCGTTGCTGTTAGAGCGGCAATTGTATTTACCAAAGAAAAAAGCACATTATACACTTCCCACATTTCCATTGACTGGATAGTCACCAAGCTGCAAATAGTTTAATGGTCTATTTATTTCTAAAAGGTTGGGCTATTTTTATGAAATTCTTATTTTTAGTTCTTCATTAGACGGCTCATAGTAAGTAAAAATCAGGTCTTCACTTGTCTCTATCGGTATATCTCCATACGTAATATTGAATGAACTTGACTCACCTTCTCCACAGTAGTAGTTTTCTAATACCGCATTTTTAAGCCATCCAAATGTGCTTTCACAAGTTACTAACACGTTAATAGTACTATCAATTGATGAGAAATACACTGGAACCTTCATTTCTGTGCGTACAGTGGCACTAGTCGAGCTAGCTGCCTCGAGAGATTCTTTCAGCTCACTCATATCGCCCTCACTAGTTGAACGGTAGTATCTGCCATTGCATTCAATATAATAGGGTGCATGTTGCCATTCTTGATTAAGTATAGTATTGGTTTTCAGAAATGCAACGTCAACTGCTTCGTTATTGTACTCCATTTAAACAAGTCTATAAAATTGAAGAGAATAGAAAGGCAGGAAAAAAGCTGGCCATTATCTGCGTTTAAATAGGCATTTTTCGAAAGAGGAGACTTTAGGCCCCGGCCAAGTCATGAAACTGCATTGGGGGCTGAGCTGTTCTGTCCTGTATAATTTAATGCTATAATTAATTATCCCCCCGCTGCTAGCTAAGCTTTGGAAACGGGTAATTTCACGTGGCAAGTACCATCAACTGCTTTCATTATTTCTTTCTTCTTAGAATATGCAATAGTGTCAATGAGCAATGAACAGCGCACTTTGCCCGATGAGGAGTCTGAGCACCAGGAGGCAGTGCCTGGGCAGCTGCCAGTGGGCCTAGCTATACGCAGGCGCAGCAACAGCGTGGCACTGGTAAACGAATTGCAAGCAGCTAATGAGCGAAGCAGCTGTCTATCAATAGGACTTTCGGAACCACCCAGCAGCTTTATTGAGCAGTCAACGGCTAGCTCAGAGACTGACCAAAGCAGCCATGTGGTGGAACCTGGGAGTGGTACGCTGAGTCCTCAGTATACGCTAGTCAACAGCGACAGAGCGAGCATGCGGGTCCATACAGGCAGTATCCG
>JANBTS010000112.1:0-19554 GCA_027578955.1 Coemansia sp. RSA 1250
CACTTACTTTAAGCAGCCCGACCAGGATGACGATGATGACGATGATGACGATGATGACGAGTTGTAGTTGTTTATTAGCATAGCAAATAAACTGGATCATCTAGAAGTGATCAATTATATGTCGAATTTATGTAGCCTGATTCAATTATATCATGGTGCTAATTAGCAGTCATTTGACAACCTACTTTTGCCATGTTTTGCAATAGTGAATTGTTAAACTACTTTTTGTTTCTTTTCTGTTTTATTCAATGGCTTTTCATATTCATTAGCTGCCTATGGGTGTTCTTAAGTAGGTCCTTTTATCTTGTTAAAGATATTGGTAATTTGGATAAATGGATGAAAGCACGTCCTTTGCTAAATGTATGCCAACTATGGCACAAGTTGCTACAACCAACTATGTTTAGACAAGCGCTTATAAATTATTCCTATGAGGCTACTGAAAGTGACTCTTTTGATTGTTCAAACATTGAGTTTATCAGAGCTCGAAGCTGCGTACCCTTGATTAAAAACGTAAAGATTTGGTTAAAACGCTCATATGCTGACACAATACCAGTCTTAATGAATGATCTTATCCAACTTATACATTGGTCGAGTGTATAGCTTATAAATATTATGTTTACAACCAATTTTATTTATGGCGATGACACTCCTCATCCATCTGATCAAGTAGCATATTTGACGGATTGCCTAGTAGCAAGCATGCCAAATATTGTAGGTCTTTCTGTATTTGGTACTAGTTTTGAAGATACTAGCCATTTTTCGCAAGTGTTTGTTGATCGTTATGCTATGCAATTGCAAAGGCTTGCTTTGAATATGCCGTTGATTACATACCAACCTTATTTAAGTCCGCAACTAATTTGGAATTCAACTGTGCAGGATCAATTCCTCCACAAATATTTTCCAATTCTCTAAAGCATTTAGTGTTAATATCGCTCACTTCAGAGTTTCATTGGCCTATCTTTTACAGCCACTCCACGTCAAAAATTATCTTCAAAAGCTTATTTATACGCATACGTTTTGATTCAGATACTCAAACAACAAACAGAAACTCTCCATATCAGCTCTTTTTTCCTAGGTTACAAGAGCTTAAATTATATAACTGCTATTCTAATATTGATATTTTGTCTGCTGATTTTGGAACTGCAAAATTAAAGCCTATAAAGCTTAGTGGAGATATGGATAATACCCTATTATAATCTAGGAGTTAAGTCAAAATTTTTTAATGTAACTCTTAGATGAATCTTTAACCAATGACCAAATCAAATCCACATTTGGAATAAATGACAAAAACTTGAAGGAACTATGGATTAGTAAGCCATCATGGAAGCTTTTTTTTTTTTTTGGAATGCTTGCTGTGCATATTTGAATTCCTTACGAATAGCTTCAACTGTTGATTTTTATATACTTGTTGAGACAATTGTAAGCTTGCCAAGATTAGCAAAGTTAATCGTTATCAGTATAAGCCTTGAAGAAATTGGCAAAAAAAGCTATAGGTGATATTATAAACACCAATATGGATTCTTGTGGTCATTGTCTAAAGCATTTGCGCATAGAATCTGGTGGCTGGAAGACTGATGAATTGACGATCTATGCCATTAACAGTCTAGTATCCCAATTGCATTTGTTGGAATATATTTGACTACCCAAAGCTTATATAATGACGTTTACAGTTTTATTCACAACAAAAAGGGCAATCAGCGCTTCTTTAGCTTATGTTTTATGACTTCATGATTCAATTCACTAGCAACCTCATGCTTTACATAATTATACTTTAGTTTCCATAACTTGGTTTTATTGGCGTTTACAGCTTCATTCGAGAAAAACTGCTAAGTTCGTAAGCGTTTTTTGGCCTGGGTCTCATTTTCAAAAGTCGTGGGCTGTGATACAGCCTCGTCTATATCAGCCTCTTCGAATCCTTTGGCCAGGGATTTACGACGAAAACAGTAGTACTGGTTGTACGGATCACCAATATTTAGAAACGAATACGCAGCATTGTTGCTTTTTTCTGTCTTGATCTTGCACTCCAAGTCACCCGAAGACCTGGCTACCCATCTAGCCACCGTATCGATCAAGCGCCGTTTCTGGGAATCTTTGGGTACACACAGGTCTTTCGGAACCGCAATATTTGGTGAATCCGTGGATTGATTTTGGGAGCTACTGGATTCGTCGCTATCGTAGGCAACCAAGTTGGTGGTTAGCAGCCACACAAGATGCTTATAGAAAGGATGCAGGGGATTCGAACGATTGAGAAAGTCAAAGTCCTTGTTGGTTGCTTGCTTGCCCTGAATAAGTATTTCCATCTGCTGTGCCCGCTCCGAAGGCTGTTGAGCGATTAGCTTGGCTGTATGTTCGATAATCTCAAAATGTCGCTTGCTCTGTGGTAATGTCATATCGGATGGCACGGCAAAGTTGGGCCTGAACTCTTCATTCTCAAAAGAACTGCTACTAGCAGTATCTGAATGCTCGCTAGTTGCTGGGTCCTCAGGTACCCCTGCTACCTCAATATTCTCAATGTACATTCGTCGTTTATGTGAATCCATCTGAAATAGCTTATGTTCAGGTATAGACGCATTCGAGAGCATTTCAAAGCGCAGCGTGTGGAGATGTGGATCAGGAAGCGTAGTTAGTGGAGTGGTAGTTGTGTAGGGCTCAAAAAGCAAATGACGGGCATCGTATCTGTCTACAAACAAGGGTGTTTGGTTGTGTTCTAGTTCAATAAGCCGTGGTTTTCCATCTGTGGTTAGATGTGGGTAGATCTTGGCGCTATATCCAAAAACAACCGCTTTTTGGTCTTGCTCATCATAAAGCTGCGTTTGCTGACTATGGCTACCTGAAGCTAGTCGTTCTTTACGCATTCGTTGCCTAATTGCAGATGCATTCATGATCCAAATACAAAATAACTAAAGAAATTAGTTGGTAGCTCATATAGATAGCTGGCATTTTTCCTTTATAATGGGTTCTCAAAGGCTATCGTGAAAACCCTCCAGTTGGTTGGCCAAGTTCCCGGTCGATATGAGCCAGATTTTCAGCCAGGGCTTCACGACTTCCAGGTGCAAACACATGATACGGCATAGGAGAAGATATTGGCAAATGAGCACCTGTTTGTCTATAATGACCAGCAGCAGTGAGTGGACGATGTGCTGCTAGAGAGCTATGCTGACTTTGCCTCGTAGCTGCCAGTGATGTATGTGAGCGTCTCTCCGCGCGATATCCGGCATCAGCAGCCAGCCCCTGACCATCAAGCACAACAATAGAGTCGTCATTGGGATCCATTACTTCGCGGGCAAACCTGGAACTATTAACAATGCTGTCCAAATACGCATCACCAGTTGACTCGGGTCTTTCTGCTCTAACCGTTAGCCCATATACAAACGAATCATTAGGTGGGTTCTCTGGAATTGGTTCAGCTGGGCCTTTAAGGGGCGTGGGCCAAACTATCGATTGCACAGACATTTGCGAACGGTTATGCATGTGGTTGACTAGAGGAGGCAAAGATGTGTGGTGGGTTTTCTGTAGCGACAAGTCGCGCTCATCCGCGTCTTCCTTTGCGTTTTGTTCAGCTTCGGCTGTATCGTTAGGCTGTGCTGAGCCCTCTTGTCGCCACCGTGACCAGTTGTATAATAGGCCATGCTGGATAGGAATAAAGGGCACCCAGGCAACCACCAGGTAGACCACGCCCAAAGACACGGTGTAGATGCAAGCAATGACGTTAAATAGCTTATTAGTATATACAATGCACCCAAAATAAGTCAAAACGATGCCTCTCCCTGTATATGTGAAGAGAAAGCGTGCTTGGGAGTTTAGACTCCGCGGAGCACGCACTTCGGAGAGTAAGAGTGACAAGCTGAGTAGCCCCGTGTAGGCATAATAGATTATTAGGTTCGTGGGCGCTTTATGGTCAACAATATTAACGACCGCCACGCTCACAATAGCTCCAAAAGCAACCACGTTCAGCACATTAAACGCAAGCAGCAACAAATATCGGTTCAAAAAAGCCCATCGCATTTGCTAAATAAAGAAAAGTTTGTTTTTTCTTAATGTCAAATTTTGGTAAAGGCAAAAGGTACTCGTGGTTACCTGAATCCAATCCATCCGCATTGTCTGGCGATACTAACGGCCAGCAACAGACACTGCAACGCAGTGATAGCGGTGAGAAGACGCCCAAGACCAACCGCAGTGGGCGTAAAGCCGGACGAGGACGTGGCAAAGACTCCAAAGCGGGGTCCTTTGAAGAACGACCTGAGGGCCTAGGAATAACCACCAAGTCTGAAGATACAATCAACCAGAACGGTAGCAGCACATCAATGACACAGTCCTCCAGCAGCCGCAACAACAGCACAACCAAACGTCAGCAACGCCGGGCTCGCAAAGATAGCGTGGACGATCTGGTACGGTCACGGTTTATGTCCATGAACTCGCAGAGCGAAGACAGCCGTAGTGATGCTGGAAGACGTGGCGAGCAGGTTCCGATGGCCGCCATTACCGCTAATGTTCGGGACGCATTGGCTAGCGAGCAGAGGGCCGCTAGAGGCTCCCATAGTCATACGGCTAATGGCGAGTATTCGAGTCGAAGCAACGTTCGCTTAAGCTCTTTGGAAAGCAAATACTCGTTTCCGTCGATTGCGCCTCTTAGCCAGCGCAATGTCACTTCGTCTATGCGTCGCGGTGACCATGGCGTAGCCTCGCATAGCCAGCCTCCCTTTGAAGCAGCGCAGGGCGAAAACGTCATTGTTATTCATCCAGGCTCGCGCTGGCTCCGTATTGGTCGTGCCAGCCAGGCAGTGCCTCGAGAGATCCCACATGTGGCTGCTCGCCGCCTCAAAGTACCTGTTTCAGCCAACAATGATAATGTGGTACCACAACATGAAGCAGCAGCGAATGAAGCTAAGGCTCAACACAGCTCGGCTGTGGAAGCCATGGATGTTGATCAGACAGGTGCTGGCTCAGCTAGCGACCACAGCAATAGCGAAGATGGGGACAGCGACAGCGAATCTGAGGAATTCGCCAATGCAGGCGACAGTTCAGTAGACGAGACATTATCAATGCTCCGTACGGCGCTGAAGCAGCACCAACGGCACTCAAAGCGCAAAGTGCCCAGCAACGCCTATTCGCAAGTCATCTCATATAACCGCCAGTCACAGCCAGAAACCATTCAGGACCATAATGACCCCTATCGCATCGAATGGATCATGCCATCTGATATATCCGAAGACTGTGTTACTGGAGAAAGCGCACTGCGGATAGCCGACGATCAAAAGTTCTCTATCCGCTGGCCGATCCGCAACGGCTGCTTTAATGTGGAAACGTATGCCAGCATTGAAGACGTACTGGGCGATTTGGAAGCCATCTGGCTACAAGCTCTGGAAAACGAGCTGGGCATACGGCAGCGTGAGCTGAAGGATCTGGGCGTAGTGCTGGTTATTCCCGATATATTCAATCGATTGGAGGTAGCAGCTATGGGCTCGATGCTGCTGCAGCGCATGGGATTCGGTCACTTGCTTGTGCAACAGAGCTCTACGCTGGTGACATTTGGAGCTGGGTTCTCGTCAGCTTGTGTGGTTGACGTAGGTGCACAAAAAACGAGCATCAGCTGTGTTGAAGACGGCCATTGTGCGCCTGAGTCTCGCGTACTGACCATGTATGGCGGTGACGACATCACCCGCTTCCTCTACCATCTGTTTGTACGTAGCCATTTCCCTTATGCTGAAGCACAGCTGAATCGGGCTCACGACTGGATGATGCTGACCGATCTACGTGAACGGTTCTGTACAGTCAATCTGTCGGACGTCAATATCCGGCTGCACAGCTTCTTTGTCCGCAAACCCAACGCTCACACTCTCAAGTACTCGTTTAAAACCTACGATGAACCCTACCAAGCCCCATTATGTTTGTTCTACCCGAGCATTTTGGATGCTTATTATGAGCTGCCAAACTACCAAGAATCCTTTGTCAATGCGTCGTATCCCAGAGTACATGGAGAGAGCAAACTTATTGAGCTGACTGCTACGCGCTTTGGGATTCTGCCATATAAGGCGAAGGTGTCTGCTGAGACATCTGAGGCGGCAACGGCACCAGCAACCGTGCCCGAGACCGAAACCGGAACCCCCGATGTACGGGCACAGTCTGTGCATCCTACCGAGTCCCTCCCCAGCCTCTCCTCAGTTAAAGACAAGCTGGACGAACCACCCACGGCGTTTGTTTCGGACTCGGAAGCGCAGTATTCGAGAATACCTCTGGATGTGGCTATCACCCATAGCATTGCTCATTCGGGCTCCATCGACCGTGCTCGTAAACTATACACGTCTATTGTGATTGTTGGTGGCGGTGTATCGTTTATTCCTGGCTTCGATGACTTGCTTGCTAGCCGCCTTATGCTGTTGCGTCCAGAGTTTCTGCGCTCCAGTGTGGAACGAGTGGATATTGTTGCTCCCCCCCGTGACTTGGATCCGCGTGTTTTGGCCTGGAAGGGTGGGGCGGTCCTTGGTCGTCTGGAGTGTGCTCGTGAAATGTGGGTTTCTAGCACCGACTGGGCTGATTTTGGTCCTCGAATGCTACGTGATCGTGTATTGTTTCAATGGTGAACAAATAAATATTTTACTTTCGCCAACTACGTAACCATTGAAGTTGCAATATCCCGTCGTAAATAAGCTGAGGAATGCTTCTGTCGTTGGGATCCAAATGCCGGTACAGCTCATAAACAAACCGCACGTTGTACCGAAGCTTCCCGCGCATTTCCGTTACTAGAAACACCCGAGTTTCTTTAAGCAACTGTCTATATAGCAGCAACAATACATTCTTGCGATCTGCAAAAGTCTGGGAAAGCTCGACAGACGATTGAATGCTATGCATATTGTCTAGAGAACTATGCAGCAATAGATGATACAGCGCAGGATATGTGAGGTCGGCAGGTTCCATAGAGTGACGGGATGGCTGTGATAAAGCGGTCTGACTTGCATCTGGTTCTTGCTCTTGCTCCCACAAACGGTATGCTTCAAACATATGCTTCAGGCTGTTCTGCGATATCTGTACCAACATTTGCCATTCGTGCGTAGACAGAGATCCGCCCATCCCTTTTATCTTCTGTACAGCATGTAATGCGCTATCCGAATCTTTGCGAGCTAAAAATGCCTGTAGTAGCAAGTGAGAATGCACATAGCCAATTCTGTACTGCTTTATAACATCGCCGTAATCGCAAATGGCGTGGATAAACCGGTAGTCCATCAGCAGAACCCGGATGATTGGGCTTAGAGTATGCAGATTCTCTGATGCCTCAACCAGCTCTTCCGAAGCGCTCTGTGTAATATACATATCCAGCAACGTCAGCACACTTCGGCAATATCCTCTATCGATCATTTCAGTTATGACCATATTTACAAGCTTGCTTGTTTTGCCAATCGACTCTTCCTGGTCCTCGCTAATACGGCTGAACCACTTGCCCGTCCGCATCAACACGTTGAGTGTTCCATCGGTATCTCCTGCCCGCACATAAGCAAGCATATAAATGCCCCATGCCACTTCGTTTCTGTCTTGGATGGGTAGCTGTTTAAAATAGCTGAACGTCTTTTCCCGCTGACCCAGCAATGCCCAAAAGTACATTGGTGCGTAGATTTCTGGAGGAGGATGCGGAATGCGGAATCTGTACATTGAGCGTACCACCGTTTTGGCAATATGCATTTGCTCCTGCCTACTCCATGGATGTACTTTGGATTTGGAAATAAGGCTGCCCATAATGGTCGCGTAAAAGTAATCATCTGTATCACTCGGGCTGTGGAGGCTAGCCTTGGTCAGTTCTATAATAGCCGCCACACTATCTTCTCGTGCTAATGCCTCATCCAGCATTGCACGTATAGATTTCTTTGCAATGCTGGTCCGCTTAACCCGCCAACCTGCCCGCGCTTCGGTTTCACCAAAGACAGCCAGAGCGTGCACATACATGCCCTCACGAATTGCAGTGCGAGTAAGCCGCCTAATCAAGGAGATTGACGGCTGTTCTAGCTGTGGAGCCAGCATACGATGCAAGTTTAACGCATGATGCACTGCCTCTTTGGCTTCCGAAGAGTGCTTTTTGGGCGCAAGCACAACCGACGCAACAGCCACATGATGGGTAACATGAAACAGCCTTTCGTCTAATGTACGCAGCAAATCAGTCGCGATTCGAATCGTGCCTTTCCACTTTGCCGGCCAGCTGCCGCTCCACATGGATAAAAGCAAGTGGTACATGAGCCGCGATCGCATTCCCCTAGTAACTATGAGCGCACTGTTTAGATTATTGTTGCGAACCAGATTGCCTAAAATATCGCAGTGAAGCCGTGGCTGTAGCTCCTTTATCTCTGCTCTTCGCATCTCTAGCTTGGAAATACCCTCTGTCGGAATGCCCATTGGCCTTTGTGCTGTCGCATATAGAAACACTATATTTTTGACTTGCTTGGTTCGAACCGCCGAGGATATGAGCGTCTTCATTACTTTAGTGTCTGGAGCAATGCCTCGCTGTAGCATGCGATGGACTATGGTGGCCGCATAGATTATGTTTTTAAATTTGTCACTGGGCTTACGAAGCATGCTTGCTGCGAACGATTGGTTTTTGAGCTTTAAGGGCAGCCGAAGTATTTTCGAGTCCTTCACGATAGATTCTAGGCTAAGGAGTGCCTGCTTTGATAGGAACTTCATGCTCGCTTGCGCTTGTTCCGGTTTGCCAGCCATCACGCAATGGTAAGATGCGCTGGCGGCAAGCATTGTATCGGCCACCATCCGTTGTTCCTCTGGCTGATTATAGTATAAATTAAGGAGATCTGGATCATGGTTGGCAAGAAACCCGGCAAAATACACCATTAGAGCTTCATGCATATGCTCGCTTATTTTGGCCCGGTCTATGCTTTGCAATGCTACGTATATGCCCGCATATAGACTTTTGACTCCGAAAGAGAACCGATGCAGCGAAAATTGTGTCAGTGGCGATAGTAATACTGATCCAGTTGCAGAATTGTAGGCATCTTCAGCAAGTGCCCACGCTCCACCTAAACGGTTTTGATGCAGCCGTTCCCAGATACCCTTCTCTATATCTGTAAGCCCCAAGGTTGGCCGTGTGCCAGGCAAACGGTCTTTATCCTCATCCGCTCTTTGACGCCCCTTCTCAAAAACAGACTGGATGCCTTGCTGTGAAGGCAACAGCTCTGCTGATGGCTTGTTGGTAGAGACTGTGCCAAGTCGTCGGTATCTGATCCGCTGCCCTGCGCCAGAAAAATCTGCTGTGTGTCGGCAAACCAGGGTCTGCAATAGTACATGGTCAAGTCTGGCTTTAAACATGCTCGCGTGCAACCTCCCCTCGCTCGCTCTCATTCATATGTTTAACAAAAAGCCGAACAAGAAAAACAAGGGATAAGGAAAATCTTTTGATTTTCGATCATGCTCTACTGATCAATTTTTTTTTCTTCACTTCTTCAATTTTTTTCCTCTATTTATTATGGACGAGGCGTTACTGGATAAAGAGGCAACGTTTCTGGCGCTAGACCTGGATGACCGCCTATTGCGGGCACTGGGTAACATGGGCCTTGTTCACCCAACGTTGGTTCAGTCCAAGGCAATTCCATTGGCGCTGGCTGGCAAAGACGTGCTTGCAAGAGCTAAAACTGGATCGGGCAAAACCGCAGCATACTGCCTGCCGGTTCTTCACAAAATCCTGGCAACCAAAGAGCAGCTGCCTGTAGATAGCGAAGATCGGATGCAAACTCGGGCGCTGTTTCTAGTGCCTACTCGCGAGCTAGCAGAGCAAGTCACCAAATACGTGATTGATTTGATAAAGTACTGCGATAAAGAGCTGTCGGTGGTCAATATAGCGACCAATTCGCCACTTCATATGCAAGCGCCGCTGTTGGCAGAGCAGCCGGATGTAGTTGTTTCTACGCCTGCCAAAATTATGAAGCATCTGGTTGCTCGTAACCTGGATCTATCGAAGAGTCTGGAAATGCTGGTGATCGATGAGGCTGATTTGGTGCTGTCGTTTGGGTATGAGGACGATATCCGAGGCATCATTGCCCATTTGCCTAAAATCCACCAGTCAATGCTGCTGTCAGCTACACTCAACAAGGGTGTGGAGTCGCTCAAAAGCCTGGTTTTGTCGAGCCCAGCTGTTTTGAAGCTCGAAGACGATCGCGAAGAGCTGAACAACTTGGTCCAATATGTGGTACGATGCACTGAAGAGGACAAGTTTTTGTTGGCATTTGTCATTCTGAAGCTACGGCTGATCGCCGGCAAATGCATTCTGTTTGTCAATGACATTAACCGGTGCTACCGGCTCAAGCTATTCCTGGAACAGTTTTCTATCCGTGCTTGTGTGTTGAACTCGGAACTGCCTCTGAACTCGCGCTACCATATTGTTGAAGAGTTTAATCGCGGTGTATACGACTATATTATTGCGACCGATGAGAGCGATAAGATGGGAGAGAATGACCAAGAGGATTCAGACAACGAGGATGCAGGAAAGAAGAGCAAGAAGCGTAAGCGTGGTCAAGATAAGGAGTACGGTGTGTCCCGAGGCATAGATTTCAAGGGGGTTGCGGCTGTGGTAAATTTTGACTTTCCTCAGTCAGCACGCGCCTATACGCATCGAGTAGGCCGTACGGCTCGTGCAGGCAAGCGTGGCATGAGTCTGTCGTTTATTACTACCGAAGACACGCCAACCTCAAGCAAGGCCCGCGACGAGCAAGTGTTTGAGCGGGTAGTGCGCGAGCAACAGAAGCGTGGCAGCGAGATTCAGCCCTACAAGTTTGATATGAAGCAGGTTGATGGATTTCGGTACCGGTCTACTGATGCTTTGCGGCTGGTTACGCGATCATCTATCCGCGAAGCGCGTGTTAAGGAGATCAAGCAGGAGATTTTGAACTCTGAAAAGCTAAAGTCGCATTTTGAAGATAAGCCCAGAGATCTGCAGTTTTTGCGTCATGACAAGGAGCTACGGCCGGGTCAGGTTCGGCCTCATATGAAGCATATTCCCCAGTATCTGCTGCCCAAGATCGCGGGTATTGCTCAGGCCGACGGCATTGCGACAACTCCGAATGTGGGCTTTGTGCCACTCAACAAGCCCAAGCGTAAGGGCAGACGAGGAAAGAAGGCCTCTGACCCTCTCAAAGCCTTGGGCAAAAAGAAGCGTTAATTATTCACGTGTGAGTCTCCAAAATACATCTATTTGCAAACTCGACATTTATATTCTTATATGCAAAGTATGGATTACTATTTGTACAATGTCTGATCACAGCAGCAGCGACCTGGAAGCTCAACCGCTAAAGCGAACAAAGACCAGCAGTGGTGCCAAATCTTTGCCGGACCATATTTCATACAAAACATTGGCAGAAAAGTTTCCCAGACTGAAAGAGTATTTGACTGAAACCAAAACAATAGATTTCCAGAATCCCGATGCAGTGCGGACCTTGAATCAGGCAATTTTACGCGTGTATTTTGACTTGGATGTATACTTGCCAGCAAACAGCTTGTGTCCAACTGTAGCTAACCGACTACACTACCTCGAATGGATTAGATCCAGCATTTTGGTTGACTTTCCGCCATCTCAGTCAATCAGTGGAATGGATATTGGCTGCGGCGCGTCATGCATATATCCGCTGTTGGGAGTTCAGGTGTTGAATTGCTCGTTTGTGGGCACAGATATCAACTCTGAATCCATTGCATGTGCACAAAAGAATGTTGCTGCAAACCATATGCAATCCAAAATTCGACTGTTTTTAAATAGCGATCAAAATGTTACCTTGCCGCTGGATGCTGAGGGCTTCCCATCCAACGAAGCAGATGCCGATGGCTCGGTTTTTACATTTAGCATGTGCAATCCGCCATTTTATAAAAGCCAGGATGAACGTCAGCAACTTGCTCGGTTTAAAGCTCGTTTGCCCAGCCTAGATACCAACGGCAAGGATGAGGAATTGTACGCTGAGGGTGGCGAAGAAGGATTTTTAACTCGAATGATTGACGAAAGCGTGAAGCTAGGCAAGCATATTAAATGGTACTCTACAATGGTAGGCAAGAAGTCAACCTTGTTGTTGTTGAAAGCTCATTTACGGCAAAGTCAAGCCAAGCACATTCGTGAAGGTACATTAATACAGGGCAAAACTACTCGATGGGTGCTGGCATGGACATTTCTGGAGCAAACTCGGTTTATTACCAATCCAATCTCAGGCACTCAGGAGAACACATACATTTTATTCAAGGATATCATGAGCGACTTGAAAATTTCTATAGAAGCAAAGGATGCTGAGCATATGCGGTTTGTATGCCAGGCTAGAGAAAAGACATGGACTCGACAGTGGAGACGACAGCAAAAGCGGAACGAACATACACAGCAAGAGTCGCAACAGATAGTGCTGCAATTCATGGCTATAATTAAGGAAGTTGAACCACATATGCACCAGATAGAACTGTTTCTGGAACCGGGGTATCCCAGCAATTTATTAATGTCTCTGTTTAACCATTTATCAAGAAGAATTTAGTTTTTACCGAAAATACGAGTAATGATAGACCGGTATGTGAGACCAAACGTGGTTGGATCGTTTTGGAAGATAGACATTAGTACCGCCATAGACACAGAGAGCAAGGCTACTTCGCCATGCTTCACGTTCTTCCATAGCCCCTTTTTGATGCCCACGTCCCAGGCCATTTGCAAGCCACGCAAAAAGCAGTACATGCCCAGGTCAATACGCCGAGAAGGTAGCTCGATCAGCACCGCCAGACCGCCAAGAATTCCACCAGCAATGTATCCAGCTGGTGTATCGCGACCAAGCAAGGCACGGAATATGCAAGGAGCCTGCGTGATTGCTGTGGCCATCAGGGAGAAGAACAGCGAGCTGCGCGCACTAGACTTCATGATCTTGGCCAAAATAGCCAGCGGGTTCTTCAGCACCAAGCCACGCTTAAATATTAGTTGGATAGCGATGTTGAATGGCACGTACATTTTCATTGCAAAGGGGAAGCCTCGCATAAGCGCCGAAACCACACCTTGCGAGCAATAGATAGTTTCCGGATGCAGTATACCGCAAGCGAGATGGTGGTGGTGAATATTGTCGTCAAATGCAGGCAGCAGGTCTTCTCCATAAGGCAGCTGGGCAATGTACTGCTTGGTCGGCATGCCTTGAGGGATTCCACGAGTGTTAGCTACAACATCCGACATTCCATTGGAAATCGCTTTAAAGGCACTAGCGCTCTTTTTTGGGTACAGAGAGTCAAACCCACTGCTCTTATACAGCAAGTTGGCATAGCTTTTAGGAATCGAGTCCGTATGAAACACCAGCACGTAGGTTATCAGCGTTACCGAAAATGTCATCAATGCGGCTGGTGCATAGTTGCGAGTAAATGTGATTATCGAGCGTATGCCTCTGGTCCGGCGAGCCTCGTCACGTTTGGTTTCCAAGCTTTTATCGGTAACTTCCGGGCTCCAGCTGATTTTAGGCTCTGGACTCCATTTCGTCATGTCCATCTCGCCCCAATTGAGCTGTGGCTCGGGATTGGCACGCTCGACAATCTCTTGCTCTCCTCCGCCACGCCTTCTATGCATTGCGCTAACCACATCTGCGGAATGCGCACGTTTCATCCACCGGCTACGAATCTTATCTTCTTCAGACTGTTGCCATGTTGCCCACCTCTCAAATAGCCACACACTGCCATACTGCAAGGCCCGAGAAAACAAATACAGAGCAATGGCATTGCGGCGTGATTGGCTGCGATCCAGTTTGGCTGAAATCAGCCCAGCAAGCATACCGGCTACCAGAGAATTGGTATAATCGCCGTGTTTCCCTCCACGGATATTCCGCATAGTGCACAATATGGCCTTGTATGAGCCAATAAGTGCAGCCAAGAACGATGCAAAGCTAAGCGTATCTTGGCTGCACCCGCTTAATAGCAGGGATGGGCGTTTAAGCAGCTGAAGAGAGATAATGTGTGGTACGATTTCCAGCCCGCATTTGACGCCAAACCCGACAAGAAAAGCTTTAAGAAATCCTCGGATGGCGTTTTGTGGACAGGATGCACCTTTATGCTGACAATGGGAGTCATGGTAGTGCCGGTTCTGCGACTCTATAGCTAGCCGCTTCAAAGCCGAGCTGCTACTCATCCGCTCTAACCGTTCGTGGAACTTGTGAAATCCATTTACGATTGATTCTTTTTCTCCGTCTGTCAGTGCATAGCTTGTTAGCCGAGCTATACCCTCGACAAATAAATCTAGTAAACGCGGATAGCCCTCCATATGTGCTTTTGCAAAAAGAAAAGATATTTTTCCCAGAACTTTTGCCTTGAAACCAGATTCTTATACCCACTAAAACTTGATATGTTTAGGAAATGTGGATGCATCCAGTTTTAAGATTGCCACCGTTTAGGTTCTCCACTTGACAAATTGTTTTCCAGACGTTTAGCAATGGACGCTTTTATTATTGCGCTGCAAATCTCAGAATCTTTTTGCAAATATAATGGTTTTATATTTAAGAGATTGCCGTTCCTCATTTGGAACGGTCTGGGTTAATCGCTGTAAAGCTCCGTGTGAAATCTCAGCTATTAATCATATGACGAAACCCATTATTGGCAAGGTCATCAGCCAAAGGATCAAAAAAGCCTTTGTGGCTTGATTTATGCATGATTCTGTGCATTTGATTATTTACTGGCTTCTTGGATCTGTAGGTCGCTTATTATGGCAGAAGAGATAGATGTCGATGCGCTGTTGGACGCGCCGTTCAAGAATAGCAAGGTGGTAGAAGAGCAAAGCAGTGCCAAAAAGGCCGCAGATGTAAGCTCGACAAATGCTAAGGTAGACCCAGCCCATGCAGAGCCTGTTGAGGACAGAAATGTAGCATCCAGAGACATTCAAAGACGACTAGGAAGATCGCGGTCGCGAACATCTCGAAGCCGCCATCGCAGTCGCCACTCGCACCGCCATGACGACGATAGGCACTACAGCGACTATCGGCGCTCGAGACGAAGTGACGACAGTCCGCGCGACCGCTATCGTGGCCGCCACTATGACCGGTACGAACAACGGTCCTCGCACCGCAGCCCGTCTCGTCGCCGCCGCCGACGCCGTTCAAGCTCATTGATCCGCTCACGCTCAGCATCGAGAGAACGCAAAAGTAGACGTAGATCACCGTCGCCCGAAGTGGATGAGTCTGAGCGCGACTTACGCACCGTTTTTGCTATGCAGCTGTCGCCTGACTTGCGTCGAAGGGACCTGGTAGAGTTCTTTAGCCAAGTGGGGCGTGTACGTGATGCACATATTGTGTCTGAAAAGGGGTCTCGCCGATCAAGAGGAGTTGCTTATGTGGAGTTTTATGCTGTAGAATCGGCGATGAAGGCAGTTAGTCTAAGTGGGCAGCGACTGCTCAACGTGCCGATTATTGTGCAGCCATCCGAGGCTGAAAAGAACCGCAAGAACACAGTCAAGCAATACAGTGCCGACGGCGCTCCATTGGCTGCATCAACGGAGGAGAATACTTTGGTTGTAGTGCGTGAGCTAATGGTGGATATGGATCCGGCCGATATGCGTCGCTTCTTTGAGCTGTTTGGCATAGTTGAGCATTGCCGAGTGGCACCAATGCCTGCTGAGGCAGCTAGCAGGAGGGAACCTACAGAATGGACAGCATATGTGAAGCTCAATTCACCAACGGCAGCACGGCGTGCCGTGGATAAGCTTCATGGCATGGAATTGTTTGGAGCCAGATTACGCGTACGGATGGCCCGAAAGTCTGAGCAGGAGCATGAAAAGCGACACTTTGCTGAGAACAAAACTCCTGCAAACACGAGAGCACCTAGAATCCAATCGCCCATGAATGTAACGCCCGATAAGCCCTACGAAGTCATGCTGCTGAAAAACATGGTCAATCCGGAAGAAGAAACGGAGGAAAATTGGCGCGCAGAGCTAGAAGAAGACGTCAAGGGCGAATGTGTAAAGTTTGGGCCTATTACCAGGGTATTTATTGATTCGCTTCCAGACTGTAACATTTATGTACAATTTGGCAACATCAGCTCTGCCAACAATGCCCAGAGATCAATGAATGGCCGGTGGTTTGGTGGCCGCCAGATCTCTGCTGAGCTAGTCTCAAATGATCATTTTCTTCAACGTCTATCAGTACACTAAGCTCGCTATTTTTCAGGGCCAATCAATTTTTCTCTTTCTTTTTGTATTCTGCCTTTAGAGCTTTTTTTTTCAGGTGTGCCAATTTAGCAATGCGAGAACATACAACTTCTCGTTCAGAAGCTAGCAGCAGCAACAGCAATAGTGCGCGACCTGACAGTTCGGCTACGTTAGAAGACTTGCGCAGCGAGTCGTCGATGCTTATTAATAAAGCCGATGATACTCCTCCGTTGAATTATGGTATAGCAACTATAGAGGATGAGTTTGAAGTGCACGAGATAGGAAGCTTGGTTGATGTTGGAGACTTGGAGCCGTCGTTTTCATTCCGCAAACTGCTGCGCTTTGCTGGACCTGGATTTGCCATGTAAGCATAAAAATGGACTTGGGAATCCATAACCATGTGACTGCCTTCCCTGCAACCACCACTCCTGATTAATTTTTCACCAAATAGGTCAATTGCGTATCTGGACCCTGGCAACATCTGCTCGGACCTGCACTGTGGTGCGGTTGCCGGTTACAAGCTAATATGGCTGCTGTTCCTGACTCATGCTTTGGGGCTATATGTTCAGACGCTTTCAGCACGAATTGGAATTGTGACTGGTCAGAATCTGGCTCAACATTGCTACCACCAATTTAACCGTGGAATTCGGATACCTCTATGGCTTATATGCGAGCTGGCAATCATTGGTTCCGATATTCAAGAGTCTATCGGAACGGCAATTGCCCTGTATCTGCTGTTTGGCATAAAGATCTGGGCAGGGATTCTGATGGCAGCAATACTCAGCTACTTTATTTTGGGAATTCAGCGGTTTGGCGCCCGAAAAGTCGAAGCGCTGTTTATTGCGATGATTGCTGTTATGTGTGGATGCTTTGGTGTAGAAGTATTTATGGCCAATCCGGATGTGCGCGAGATCATCCGGGGCTTGGTAGTTCCGCAAATCCCTAAAAACGCCACCGTTCAGGCAGTAGGCATTGTGGGTGCAGTCATTATGCCACACAATCTGTTCCTCCACTCGGCACTGGTAGGCACACGACGCATCAAACGAACAGCAAATATCCGTCATGCAAGCATTCGTGAGGCCAATTTTTACACCACCCTTGAATCCGCTGTTGCGCTGCTGTTCTCATTTGTCATTAATGCGACTATTCTGGTTGTATTCGCAGATATCTACAGTCGCGGCAACGCCATCAATGCTTTTCATTTGGATGAGCAACATTTGCCTGGGCTGGCAGAGGCTGCTGACTTACTGCGGCAGGCGTTTGGTGCTATAGGTCCGCTGCTTTGGGCTATCGGGTTGCTTTCTTCTGGACAAAGCTCAACTGCCACAGGTACCATGGCTGGCCAATACCTGATGCAAGGCATGATGCAGCTCCGAGTTAGTCCTTGGCTGCGGCTGTTTATCTCTCGGTCGATATCACTAGTACCAACCATGCTGGTAGGCATTCTGTTTACCTCTCATCTGGATCAATTCGATGAGTGGCTCAATGTGTTGCAAAGCTTAGCGCTTCCGTTTGCCTTGATTCCAACTCTGAAGCTGGCACAAAGCTCCAAGCTAATGAATGAGTTTGCCATTTGTTCCCATTGGCGTGTGTTTGGCTGGATCACTGCCGCAGCCATTATTGGGCTCAATGTTTACCTGCTGCTTCCTCTCGTTGTTCAGCTTGCATCACTTGGGGTGGCGGCTGCAGGAGTTTCGTTTTTGTCTTTGGGATTGTACTTGCTGTTTGTTTGTATCCTTATCGTCAGCAAAGTAGAGTAAAAAACATGTGTATTTTTTCACTATTTCTCTAATTAAATTTTTTTCTTGTGTATTGTCTTCTGAAGGTGTTTTTTCCCTTCCAAAGCGTGATGTAGTGGTGGGATTACATGTTCGGAAGTGCGCCTAGGCAATTTTGCACATGACTGTAGAAACAATAGAAATTGTTTGCGCCGACATTTTTCCGCCCATATTGCCCAGACCTCCAAGCGACGCCCAGACATTATTTTTCACTACGATCATTACCGCAGCATTTTTGAAAAGCCGCAGCTTGAGTTATAGTAAGTCGACATGCTCAGCAAAGGAAGTGAGCTGCATATGGCATCCTGACCAATAAAACAGAATTTGCCTTTATCCCTATATAACTACGGATAACTTCAGCAATAAAACTTTACAGTTTTCTCTCTCGCCATATAAATATTTTTAAAATGTTAGAAAAGAGCCACTTTGCTGACATATCACAGAATGATTCATTTGAGACCAGATCCACAAGCTCCCATTGCCGCAAATCCAGCTACAGCCATAGCTTGATGCATGACGAGGTTCTGAATAAGCTGGATGAGCCAGACATTTTAGTTGAAAAAAACCATGCCCAACCAGTTGACAATCTTCCGCCTGTTCCTCTTCTCAAGCTATTTCAGTTTGCTTCCAAAACTGATGTTATCCTGAACCTTGCTGGAGTCGTCTTTTCGTGCGCTTCCGGTGTAGTCACACCAGTAATGATCATTATCTTTAGCCAGGTTTTGGGCCTTATTTTGGAGTATCAGGAGCTAAAAGATAATGGAGATCTGGAAGGTGCTAATCATTATCTGGACCATGAGTCGCGCCATTATTGCCTGCTGTTTTTTATCCTGGGCATCGTGATGTGGATAGTGTCTTTCGGCCTTAATGCGTGCTGGGCTATTGCCGCGGAGAACCAGGGTTTGCGCATCCGTAAGCTATACTACGAGTCGATTATGCGTCAGGACATTGGCTGGTTCGATACCGTCAAGACCGGCGAGCTTACCACTCGCATTACCAACGACGTCAACTTGGTTCAGGAGGGTCTTGGAGAGAAGTTTGGCTTTGTCTTTATGAGTATCGTCGGATTCATCACCGCCTTCATTATCGCTTTCGTCAAGGGATGGAAGCTTACATTCATTTGCCTATGTATAATCCCGTTTATCGCCGGGGCTGGCGGATACTTGGGTGTTACTGTGTCAAAAATTGTCACGTTTGCGCAAGACAAGACGGCTGCTTCAGGAGCAATTGCCGACGAAGTCATCTCGGGCATTCGTACCGTAATGGCGTTTAATGGTCAGGCGCGTGAGATTGCTCGTTACGACGAAATGATTGAAGATTCGTACAAGTATGGCCGTAAGACAGGTTTCATCTTGGGCGGCTCTATTGGTACCATCCAGTTCTTTATCTTTACCATGTACTGCATCGGCTTCAACTTTGGTTCATGGCGTCTGCGCGAAGGCGAGTACGCTCCTGATGAGATATTGAACGTGATCATTGTTTTGCTCGTTGGCGGCTTTATACTATCGGGTGCTGCGCCTAACATATCCGCTATTACCACAGCCAGAGGAAGCGCAGCCAAAGTATTCTCGATTATTGCTCGTAAATCGCCGATTGATCCGTTGGATACCGAGTCGGGAATCAAGGCTGACAAGATCAAGGGCGAGATCCAGTTCCGCAATA
>JANBTS010000113.1:0-19413 GCA_027578955.1 Coemansia sp. RSA 1250
AAAACATTATAAATTAACTTTTAAATTAACCAGAAAAAGAGAGCACTTGTGAACAGCCACTTATTATCCAAATAAGGCAAACTAAAAACCAAAGGCCAAAGCTCAGTGCCATGAAAATATAAACAGGTCTTTTTAGTTAAAACAACCCAAGCATTGTCAATCGTAGACATCAAAACCAATTTTATACCATTAATATGTCATGTCATCAATATTCTTTAGTAAGTTTGTCAGCAGTTGTAATACTTTAGATGCCTGGCTGTTGTCAAATTTATATTATTATTTCCAGCTATAAATACCACATCTTTTTGTTTCTGTTAAAACTTTATACTTTGTTCAATTTTGTGAAATTGCCTCTGCAAAGCTAAACTATTAACCTGCTAGAAACGCATATTAGGAGTATTGATAACTAGCTATGTTTTTCTTTTACTTTTTTTGAATAAATACTAAAACTCATATCAATATTGTTATAATTGTATAGCATTGGCAATTGCGTTACTGATATGCATATTTATTAAGAAATGGGCTAAAACGGTAATGGCAGATATAACAAATTAATACAAATGAATGTTGCTAAAGTGGTCAAAGAGCACTATTGCATGTGGATTAATTAGAAAAGGTTTAACATTCAAGTGTTTTGTTAATGTTTTAGCTTACAAATATTTAACCTAGTCAAAAGATCCATAAAAGCGAATACTTATTCATTATACAAGTAAAGTAAAAGCATTGGCGTTTCATACAATTAAACAGAATAGATTCTTTAACAAATAAAAGACAACTCAAGTCATGGTAATGTAAACAATAAACATTTCTTATAATTCTATACAGCTTAACGTAGTAAGAAATCAATACCTAATATCAGCACGCAAAATCGTTTCTGCCATATCAGTGATCTTTATTTTTTTTGCTAGCAGTTGTAATATTTTAGACGCTTGGCTGCTGCCAGAATGATATTATTTTGTTTTAGCCATAAATATGCCGAATCACCCAGCCTTCACTTTTTACTCATCTCAACTAAAACACGCCTCACTGTGAATACTTTCAATCGACAAGCTTTAATCATGTGCAAGAAGGAATTTACCGGACCATGCAGCCATGCCTGGGATGTAAGCTGGAACAACACCTGCAGCTGGAGCAACGTAATCGATAAAGGTGCTACTGGAGGCAAATACCCCAGCTGTAGAGGTTAAATTTTTTTATAAATAAAAGTGAGCCTCATAAAAAAGAAAGTGTTGAAAAGTGTTAGAATTTCCTGACTCAGTTCGCAAAGCCAACTGTTTATTATATAGGGGTGCCCAAAAAGCCTTTCCTGAACACCTGCCAGACCTTGTTTTATGTTCTTAAAGAATAATCATTAAACACCTTAACCCAAGCTCTAGCCGGTTAGTTATTACAATTGTACTTAAACTGCTTATAATCACCTCCCCCATTACATAGGGTTTGCTTTTAGGGCTCAGGCGGAGGTGAGCAATAGCATTTGATTATCTACAAAATAAATATACTAGCAAAATTTTATAAGGATGCAGTTACAATAAATACTTCCTAAAGAATAGTAGAATAAGCAAAAAGGATTGAAGAAAAAGCAACAGAAAAGTAGAAGGAGCACATTTTTATAGCGCAATTTAGGATGACGGAAAACATTCAACGTTTCATATCAAATATATTACAGATAGGTTTCATGATACCGAAGTTGTTTCTACGGGGAAATAGATTTTTATAAAACTTTATGTCGCCTCTATATAATGACGTGCTTCTCAGGAACATGTTGTTATTCCTTTCGTGGTTTTTGGTACTGCTAACTTATCGTTAGTGAAACATCCGCTATTTCTTCTCTTATTGTTTCGGAAAGCATGAAAGGTTTTAATATTTATTGAAATGCTTGTTGAAAGCGTGCTAAGCTTAAAAACGCGTGCCACGTGCTATTATGTATGCATGTTCAAGAGCATGCGTGCTAGCAATCAATAGAATAACAAAGTGTTGAAACTATAAAAAAGTTTAGCTGCAATTAGTCCAGTGACATTTGTGTTTTACATTTGGTTGCCGAGAATCAAAGATACAGCAACTGTCATTACAGATTTTCAAGACAGCTTCACTATTGTTTTCATCTATAAATACGCTTATGTAGTATTTGTCAACTTGATAATGATCTTCGTATTTAAAGCCATAAACATTCATATTGATTCTACTTCTGAACGCTGCGCCTCTAACTGTTTCGTAAAATGACTTAGTGCAAAGTATATCTTCATGCCGACTAAAAATATTGGTATCTCCTAATTGAGGCATAGCCAAAGAGCCGACTTGCTAAAACTGTAGTGAAAAAGAACAAATGAAAGCTTTGTTTTATACATGCATCGAAAAAAATCTTCTAGCACGTGCGGTCTGACTTTTCTTTGCTTCTTTAAAAATAGATAAAAATTCATTGAAAACAATCAAAAGCTGCAATTCCATTCAATTTAAAAGTCTTTTCCAAAGTTGTGTGAACACATTTACACTTAAACCTCCAGGAATTAAAACATGCATTTGACACTGTTTTATTTCATTATAATCTTTCTTGTTTCTTCTGTACAATTTCTATTAATTAACCAAGTTCTAATCAATAAGAAAATGTACCATAACAGATTACAAAAATCATTTTTTGTAAACTCCGAACACTAAATGGCTTACCATATTTATTTTTTATTTGATAATGAAACACAAACTACTTTTGTTTTTGCAAAATGAGGCTGGAACTAGCTTGGTGCCGTGTTCAGAAGATGCATTAGACTTATTTAATGGCGCGTTAATTGATGTAAAATCCCTATTAGATGATCCACTAAATGCCCAGCAGACAAAGAAAGCAAGCTTGTCGTTTGAAAACACATACAAACTAATTACTGGCAGATCTGCAGAGGAAAATAACACAGAGCCATTTTGGGCATATATGCTTATTGACTCAGCCCTATTGCAGGCACTAGAGTATATGGCTGTAAACACTGACGATGAAAAGATACTTTTGGTGTTAAATAACTTGGATTATGCTACCATTATCGGTGGCGCATACGGCGAGCGGCTTTGGTGGATCCACCAAGCTATAGAGTATATTGAAAGCTCATCGAAATGGCTATACAATGACAATTTTAACAAGCTAACCAAAACTCACATGGTGTGCCAAAAAAGTTGTCTTCCTTGTTCTGTTCAGACTTTTAATGTTGAGGATATGGATGTATTGCGGTTTCAGCAAGTGATTGCAGATGCTGAAAAGGCCCATCCGTTTATTATCAAAGGAGCAATATCTCACTGGCCAGCACTAAACGACCACAGCTGGAGCGACCTGGCATATCTACAGGAAACCGTTGGCAGCCATCGTTTAGTTCCGGTAGAATTAGGAACCAAATATACAGATAAGGACTGGACACAAAAACTAATGCCATTTGGCAAGTTTCTCGAACAAACAATGTCTATGAATGAGGCGGGAGTATGCGGATATATGGCCCAACATAATTTACTTGATCAAGCGTTTAAGTTGAAAAACGACTTTATCATTCCGGACTACGCCTTTGTTGAGACCGGTCGCAGGCTAGTACCCAATGACCAGACAGCCAGTACAGATGGTATAGTGGTTAATGTCTGGATAGGTCCTCAAGGCACAGTATCTCCGTTGCATTTTGACAACTACGACAACTTGTTTGCCCAGGTTGCTGGGTACAAGTACTTTTGCCTTTATTCGCCAAGCGAAGCACCAAATCTGTATCCATATCCGCCTGACTCACATATGCCGAATACCAGCCAGGTGGACATGGAATCGGTCGATTTGAATAGATATCCGTGCTTTGCCAAAGCGTCATCTGTAGAGTGTGTGGTAGAGCCAGGGGATCTGCTGTATATTCCGGTAGGTTATAAACTTGTGGCATGTATTTAAGGCTATTGCTAAAATATCTTGTTGTAGCCAAAGTGGTGGCATTTTGTGCGTTCGCATAGCTATAGTGCAAGTATAAGCATGTGGTTCTAATAAACCGGTTGTTTGGCGTTCAATACAATCATATTAGTATTTTCAGCCCAAGAGCGAGCAGTTTGAGGCGGTTTGATATGCCGCTACACTCTATACAGGTTTGCCTTGGCATGCAGCATAATAGCTGCCGATCAAACGATCAACTACAGGACTTGCATGTATCTGACACAATAGCTTTCTGAAGCACACACAAAAAAATAACAACCCATTCAGCTGACCTTTAAATTGTTCCTATTTTTCTTTGTTATTCTTATTGATATCGGCCTGGTTCTCCCCCTATTTCCATCCCTTTGTTATTTTTATTTTGCACAAAAGAAATATTATTGCATTTGTACATCTCATTTCCTTTCCCTGTTGCAATGTTTACTAAAAAGTACCCGAAACAGCAAAAGCCACCGTCTCAGCAAGCCAGCGGGACGGCTGAAGAACCGAGACGACGAGGCATGACGCCACGGATGCTGGAGCTGAGTCGCCGGCTCAGCGACATAGAGTTCCAAGAGTACGTACCAGCAGCCGTGGTGTCACCCTCGGCATACAGTCGGTATCCCACACGTAGACGCGGCAGCATAGCTGACACGTTGTCCCATCCTACCTCACCACCACAAACAGCTGTTTCGCCACGGCCCACCTCGCCACTACGGCCTACTTCGCCACTACGGCCACTGTCGCCACGGCAGGAACAAAAACAGCGGCCAATGTCGCCTATACTTTCCTCAACAATAATAGAAGAAAACGAGCAGCCGGAAGCAACAGCAGCTAAGCTCCCAGCAGCCACAAGGTTGCGCGATCGTATGCGTGTTCCTGTAAGCGAGCCGTCGCGACTGGGTGGGCTTGACCTGGTGGAGCCTGCCAAAGTAGACGGACAGTATCAGGAAGACCTAGAAACATCGCAGTACCGGCAGCGGCGGAGGGCGCGGGAATCAATAGGGTCAAGTGAAGGCTTTAATGTGGATATTGGGCTGCGTCGGCGGCACTGCCCTGCAGGCAACAGTCAGCAGCAGCTGCTGCGGTCATATGGTGTGTCGGATGAGCGGGCAGTGCCAACTGCTACTGAGCACCGGCGGCTGGTAGCTCTGACCCGGCGGATTCATGTCGACTGGGAAGAAGTAAGCACATCCTTGCGTGAGCTGCGGGTGCTGGTAGCCAGCAATGGCGGCTTGCCAGTGGGTAGTGCAAATGCGTCCAGGCTGCGTACAATGATGTGGCTGGCAATGCTGGAAGTGCGCGACATTGGCCTGGACGGCTACATACAAGCACTGCGCTGCTGCCCATCGTCGAGTGCTGACAAAATCGACAATGACGCATTCCGCACTCTGGCTGGTGACGTAGAGTTTCGCAGGACAGTGACGACTGAGTCTATCGTAAGAGTACTCAACGCACTACTCAGTGCTCCAGGTAAGTTGTAGCTTTAAAAGCCACCTTATATATGGAACAGCGCAAATAGTGCTAATTTTCTTTATTGTAGATCGGTCTGTGAGTGATCCTCCACGCTATGTGCAAGGGATGAACACGTTGCTTGCACCCTTTTTGTATGTTATGGGCGAGAGTGCTGGGTTCTATGCTTTCCGGCAATTTCTGCGCAAAGAGTGCCCGCTATATGCCCGCCCATCTCTGCCAGGGGTGCATGCATGTGTGCATCTGGTTGACGAGTGCCTGGCCCATGTGGACCCACAGTTGTTTTCGCACCTCAAGCGAAATGGCGCAGTGGCTAAAATCTACGCATTCCCAGCTGCTATGACTCTCAGTGCTAGTGTGGGCCCTTTGCAGCAGGTAGTGCGACTGTGGGATTTTTTGCTGGCGTTCGGAATGCACCTTAATGTTGTGTGTATTGTTGCCCAATTGTTGTCTATGCGGGAGCTGCTTATTACCACTTCATCTCCCATGGCGTTTTTGTGCTCGTGGCCACCTCTACGCGCCGACTCAATTATCTGTCGGACGCGGGAGATTTATGAGCTGCTTCCAGATAGACTCAAGCGCAAAATTAAGCACCATGCTCACGACCCGCATTTGGCAGAACAACTGGCGTCAGCTCCACAGGTTGCCGACCCAATATACGAATCTGCATTGTGGGCACAGCAGCAGCAACAGCAACAACAGCTAGAAAGATCGCCACCATCCCTGCAGCAGCAGCAATGCGGGAAAAGAATACCTAGTCCACTGTCATTAAGCGAAAACCCGCATTTGCTTATGCATTCGGTTCTGCCCAACAAAAAACAAGTCTCTCTCAAGCGTGACTTGCCGCTTAGCCCTGATGTCACCAGCCCCTCCATCTGCAGCAGCCCTGCCAGTCGAAACAGCAGTGCGAGTAATCGCCCTCGAGCTCGTACTTTTTCTGGGATGGCCAAGCGGATACGCACAGCAACATCAATCCGTACTTCTGCCAATAGCAAGTGCAAGCAAGATAGCATGGCCAATATTAGGCCTCAACCAAGCTATGGGAGCATTGGTTTGGGCATTCATTCATCCAATGCAATCTATGCGCCTGTAGATTCAGAGCAATCGCGCGTGTCATCCAACTCTCGTAAACCACAGCAACAGCCGCAACATCCACGAGGCATCCGGATGATTGCTGGAAGCGAATCATTATGGCTACTGGATCGCAAATTATCTGCAGAGCATAGAGAAACTCGGAACTTTTCATAGCGATTTCCCCAAGTAGTAGTTTTTATTTGAACTAGCTGAGAATTAACTAAAAATGAATAAGTTTGTGCTCGCCCTTACTACTATAATGCCAACTGGTTGATGCAAGGTAGTTTATTCACAGGTCTTTTTAAGTAAGCACGATCCATCTCTTAATACCTTTATTCTGTTTGGCCAGGCATATGATGTAGTTCCGGTTGGCGTATAATAGTAGTAGACATTATAAGGGCCATCAGCCATTACACTTTGGTAAAATGTTGATGCTAAAACTGTAGTTAAAGCATCTGCTGTATTTAATCTAGTATAAAAATTACTTACTGCTAGTTCATCGGATATAGTCATTGATGATATGTTTGAAAAATTCACTTAAACGTTTAGAATTCAAAAATCCGAGCTAATGCCAAAAATCAAACTTTATATAGTCGACCCCTTTTTTGTTATGCATTTTTCACACTTCAATGGCAGCATATTTTTCTTGTAAGAAAGAAAAAAGTGTTATAAATATTTTTTTATAAAAAAAAACAAAGATTAAAGTCTCGACAGTAATGTCTGACTTATCAGACAAAGAGTTCACTAGCAAAACTTTTAAAGAATAAAACATCGCATATATTGGCCAATTTTCAATATTATTTTACAATAAAATTCAAATAAGAAATTTAAACAAAGACAAAAGCCTCGACAGAAATATTGAGTTTGCTATACAAAGTCTGGTTTAGCAAAACATTTGAAAGAAACTCCAATTCTGCTTTGACTGATATGTATCTTCTAATGCTTTTCTGGTTTTTTATTTGCTTCATGCAAAAACAATATTTTTAAGAGAAACAGCTCTCCCAATATCCCCTTTTAACATCCATAACATTTTCCCCATCTTTTAACCATTTTTGAGATAAAGAAAGCTTTAACAGTACTAAAAACGGTACACAGAACAGAACATTGTCAAATGAAAGGCAAGAATTAAACCAAAAAATTACAAATATAATCACTGTACATTGGATTGATGCGGCACTAGTTTGTATTTATAGAGATTCCACTTGGTTTTCTCCCTTATGTTTTTATTAGCTAGCAAACAACTTGTTCAAATTCCTTGTCAAACATACAAATGCCTTCGTGCAGAATCCGTACCCTGTTTGGCCAAACGTAAAGGGCGCCTTGAGATGAAGGGGTATAATAAGCTTTCCGTTCAACTCCGTTATCGTCTACCGTAGAAAAATATTCAGCTTCCTCAACCTCATAATAGGCGCCTTCACTTTCCAAGTCTTTGCAAAAATGCTTCGCTGCGGATTCTTCTTGAACAGGCATCGATAATGGATTTCAAGTCACTTGAATTATATGGAAAAGTATTATAATTTGAAACAATTAAGCTGATGCCAAACAAGCTTTATATAGTTGTCCATTTCCCAACTATTTCTCACATCAACTGCCCAAAAAAAAAAAACTTCAAAGAAAAGCACATTATTAATTACAATTCTGTTGAACTCATTGAAGCTTTCCCAAAAGAGATTCAATATCGCTTTCGCCAGTGCTTGCTTTTTAATAACCCCCGCTGGTTTTCTTTCATTTTCCATTAGCTATAAGCTATATGGACGCTTTATATTATAAAATGCAATCAGCTTAATTTGAATCATCCTCTGTGTTTGCATTTTCCAAGCGCGTGGGAAAAAAATTAAAAGCACATGTGACATGCCTAAGATTTCCTTAACGACAAATGGCTCCTCCACTTTATTCTTTCTGCTTTAAGAATTTAACAATGTCAAAGCTCATTACTCACCAAGCGTCTGTCTTTCGTGGCCTCACCATTTCTTGGAGAAGGCCTCATAAACTTGCACCATTTATGGTTGGATCGTGTCGCCAAATCAGCAAGCTGTATCCATCAGCCGAAAAGGCAGTTGAAGATATTACTGCTGGCAGCACAGTGTTGTTTGGAGGATTTGGCCTTTGCGGTATTCCCGAATCATTGATTGGTGCTATTTCAAAGAACCCATCCATAAAGGATCTGATAGCTGTATCCAACAATGCTGGGTAAGTTACCAACTCATAGAAAATAAGCAAAAAAAGCTAATACAAAGTTCTAATGTAGAATAGATGGAGTTGGACTAGGAAAGCTGTTGAATACTCGTCAGATTAGACGTATGGTTTCAAGCTATGTGGGGGAAAACAGGGAGTTTGCTCGACAGTATTTGAGTGGCGAGTTGGAAGTCGAGCTGGTTCCTCAAGGGACTTTGGCCGAGAAGATACGTGCTGGAGGAGCTGGAATCCCAGCATTCTATACGCTAACAGGGATAGGAACACTGGTGGAGACTGGTGGGATTCCCATTAAATACAAGAGCGATGGTGAGGTGGATATATTCAGTGAGCCACGGGGCACTGGGGTATTTGGTGGCAAGCGGTATATTATGGAGCAAAGCATTAGCGGAGACTATGCACTAGTGAAGGCATGGAAGGCCGATGAGCTGGGTAATCTGGTGTTTAGAGCATCGGCAAACAACTTTAATGCTCCCATGGCCACCGCCGGCAAAGTAACCATTGCCGAGGCAGAAGAAATTGTCCCAGTTGGCGAGCTCAAGCCCGACCAAATCCACATTCCAGGAATTCATGTACATCGTATAGTTAAAAGCACCGGGTACCAGAAAAAGATTGAAAAGACGACTGTACAGCATGACCAGGAACAAGCAAACGATATGCCTGAATCAATGAAAAAGCGTATTCGTATTATTAAGCGGGCAGCCAAAGAGTTTAAGGACGGGATGTATGCTAATTTGGGTATCGGCATGCCAATGCTTGCCAGCAACTATATTGACCCGACAATTACCGTTTATCTGCAGAGCGAAAACGGCATTTTGGGACTAGGTCCGTTCCCGACCAAAGACAAGGTTGATGCGGACCTGATCAATGCCGGCAAAGAGACCGTAACTGTGCTTAAGGGAGGTGCGTTCTTTTCCAGCGATACGTCATTTGGCATGATTCGTGGCAGTCGGATTGATATGTCGGTGCTGGGAGGAATGGAAGTTTCTGAGACAGGGGATTTGGCGAACTGGATTGTACCTGGCAAGATGGTCAAGGGCATGGGTGGTGCAGTGGACCTGGTTTCTGCACCAGGCACTCGAGTTGTAGTGACAATGGACCACTGCTCAAAAGACGGATCACCCAAGATTCTCAAAAGATGCACGCTTCCGCTTACTGGAGTAAACTGCGTCAACCGCATTATTACCGATAAATGCGTCTTTGACGTGATTCCCAATAAGGGGCTGCTTCTACGTGAACTGGCCCATGGCTGTAGCGTGGAGCAAGTTCGGGCTGCAACCGAGTGTGATTTTAGCGTTGCTCCAGATGTTGCCGAAACTTACTAAATCTCCGACATGAAAAAGAAATTCTATAGTGGATATCCGCAAGATCATATTTGGGTTAAATTCCATTTGTTTGTTGCGGAATTGCGCCGTTATTTTTTATTGACAAGAACAAAAATATGTTTCTAGTAAATTTTGGGTAATTGAAATACTATTGGCTGGACCTTTAGCACTGTACATGAAAAGCAAGAAAAATGCTTTGGTTGGTCTGTGCATGGTTCACGAGCTCAAAGCGCAAGAGTATAGAGCGGAATATGACTGCGCCTTTCCGTTTTTGATCTGTGCGCGTGCCCCGCTCTTTATATATTCTAACCAATTGATATTACTCCTTTAGTGTGTTATCTCTTCCGTACAGAGGAATGAAATTCTATATTCCAGGCGGAACTCCCAGCTCAAATAAAAAAAAAGCGCGCGAAATATAAATACCCAAGGATCATCCTTCTAAATTCACCCCCAAAACACTTTTTCTCTTCAGTTTATCATGTTGGCTATTAAAAAACAGGCATTAGGTAGCGCTAGTCGTATTCTGCTTCGCGCAAACGTGCTATCAGGGTTAGCAGTGAGAGCATCCAGATCATACAGCAAGCTTTACAAATCATCCGATGAAGCGATCGAGGGGATAAAATCAGGAGATACATTGTTGATCGGTGGGTTTGGGCTTTGCGGTATCCCCGAGAACCTCCTCAAGGCCATTGCCCGGCGCAAAGACATTCAGCAGATCACTGCCGTCTCCAACAATGCCGGAACTTCCGACTACGGACTAGGCACGTTGCTGCAGAGCCGGCAGATCAAACGCATGATTTCTAGCTATGTAGGCGAAAACAAGGAGTTTTCTCGGCAGTATCTGGGCGGCGAGTTAGAGGTGGAGCTTTTGCCTCAAGGCACTATTGCTGAGCGGGTACGGAGCGGCGGAGCTGGAATTCCCGCCTTCTACACTCTGACAGGCGTTGGCACTCAGGTTGAAACTGGCGGCATTCCTATAAAATATGGCAAGAATGGTGAGGTGCTTATTTCCAGCACACCCCGCGAGACCAAAGTGTTTAATGGGCGCAAGTACCTGATGGAAGAGGGCATAACGGGAGACTATGCTTTGGTGAAGGCCTGGAAGGGCGATGAGCTCGGCAACTTGGTCTTCAAGTATGCTGCCAGCAACTTCAACGCCCCCATGGCCACTGCCGGCAAGATTACCATTGCGGAAGTTGAGGAGATCGTGCCGGTTGGCGAGCTCAAGCCCAACGAGATCCACATCCCTGGCATCCATGTGCACCGAATCATCAAGGGCGAGACATACGAGAAGCGCATAGAGAAGCTGACGCTGCGTCGTTCGGCTGACGAGGAAAACGAGCTTCCCGAGTCGATGAAGCAGCGTATCCATATTATTAAGCGAGCTGCTCGTGAGTTCAAGGACGGTATGTATGTCAACTTGGGCATCGGCATGCCTGTCTTGGCCAGCAACTACATTGATCCCCAGATCACTGTGCACTTGCAGAGCGAAAACGGTATTTTGGGTATGGGTCCGTTCCCAACCCCCAATGAAGTAGATGCTGACTTGGTCAATGCCGGCAAGGAATCCGTTACTGTGCTCCCAGGTGGCACATGTTTCTCCAGTGACGTGTCCTTTGGCATGATTCGTGGCAACCGTCTTGATATGACTATTCTCGGAGGCATGCAGGTGTCCAGCCGTGGTGATCTGTCGAACTGGATGGTGCCGAGAAAGATGGTCAAGGGCATGGGTGGTGCCATGGACCTGGTCGCGGCGCCAAAATCCCGGGTAGTCGTCACTATGACCCATACGGCCAAGGACGGCTCGCCAAAGATTCTCAAGGAGAACACACTGCCTCTTACGGGAGTCCAGTGCGTCGACCGGATCATCACCGACAAGTGCGTGTTTGACGTAGTCCCCAACAAGGGTCTCCTTCTGCGTGAACTTTCTTACGGCCAAACTGTTGACTCTATCAAGGCATCTACTGGCTGCGACTTTGAAGTTGCTTCCGATGTTGCTGAAACCTTCTAAGCTATGCACCATCAAATCATATCTTTCAATACATCCAAATTTTCCCAACCTATCTATAAAGATGAGTAGTTGATATTTATAGAAGATCCTGGATACTGTCTAGTTTAACAAATTGCTGCTGCCTAGTAGACATATTTCGTACCGTAACGCCAGACTTTAGCATCTCTTCATTGCCAACAATGACAACCCGCGATGGTTGTGGTTCTTTAGATAGCAAGTTTGGCAGCTGCTTATCAATTGGCGGATGAGAAGCGGCTGTGCCATCATTGAGAATAGAGCCATGGACCACATATGCACTGCGATATCGACGGATGGTTTCTGCAACCCGAATGGCAAACGAATATACCCGATCATCCGCATATCTTGAGCGTGTCTCTGAGCTAGTTTCTGGTATAATCACAACAGGAACAGGCGTGACTGGAATAGGAACTTTATTATCAGCTAGCAGCAGTGCAAGCCTGTCGATTCCCGATCCCCAGCCAACACCAGGCAAAACACGTTTACCACCTAAAACGCTTGTTAATCCGTCATAGCGGCCGCCTGCCAGCACAGTTGCTTGCGAAGCGCCCAGTTCAGACGATGCACAGGTAACCTCCCAGACAGTATGCTGGTAGTAATCAAGACCACGGACCAGCCTTCTATTGTGTGTAAACGGTATATCAAGATCCTTTAATGCAGTCTGAACAAACTCAAAGTGTTTGGATGCTTCTGGCAGCAAATACTCGTCAGCTATAGGCGCATTAGACACGATGCTTATATCTTGTTCGCTTTTAGAGTCCAGAATACGCAAAGGATTGGTATCTAGTCTACGCTGACTATCTGGAGACAGCTTATCCCGGTAATGCTCAAAATACGTCTTTAAAGCCTTGCGGTAGCTTGATCGAGATTCAGCATCCCCCAATGTGTTCATGTGTAGCTCAAGCTTGGCATTGCTACCCAACGGCAATTGATTTAGAAACCTCCATCCGATCAAGATGCTTTCAACGTCAATTGCTGGATGCGGTATACCCATGGATTCTATGCCAAACTGCTCAAACTGCCGCAGTCGGCCTCTTTGTGGTCGTTCATGACGGTACATGGGTCCACTATAATACAGTTTTTGTGGCAGCGTGAATTCTAGCTGGTTGGTTACTAGGGCTCGAGCAACCGCAGCTGTGCCTTCTGGCCGCATAGTCATCCACTGGTTGCGAGAGTCTGGCAGTTTGTATAGCTCTTTACCGACAACGTCAGAGTCTGATCCCAGCGTGCGTTCGAAAACCGAAGAGTATTCTAGGGTTGGTGTATGGATAGGCTCATAGCCATACTTTTCGGCTGTCTTCTGTGCTATTGACTTTATAAACTGGTATTTGCGCTCCGCAATACCGATCCTATCGGCCATCCCACGTACTGGGCGTGGTGCTTTGGTTGAGTAAAGCCGATAACCACAACATGCATGCCTGCTAAACATTGGAATTAAGGAAAAAAAAAAAGGAAGATAAAGCTGATCATAACCCGCGCGATTCGATCAAGAAGTAAACAAAAACCCACCCTTCTTCTTTTTAACGTAAATAATGCCTATTTTGACCAAAGTAATAGATTCGCTCGATGCGCTTGGAGACGAACTATGTTCGTTGGATTTATCCCAGCCACGGTACAACCTAACGGCACTGGGCGTCAAGCACAAATTCGAACCAGACACTCGGCCTTCGTATATTGTGCGCGATGCCGAAGCTCATGAGGCAAAACTGGTAGCACCAGGAACCAAGGGAGTTTACGAAGACATGCTGTCGAGAATAGGCGTTCAGCATGTCAATTTGGGCGTGGAGAGCGATAAGGAGTTGGACTCGCAAGCGTTCGAGGAGTTTTATGACAAAACAGTAGATTTGGCAGACCTATGCCAGCTTCCGGATGTCAACGACAGATTGAACCAAATAGCTAATAGCTACCAGGACTTTAGTATCCGCAAGGAGGAGCTGTCGAGTGAGCTTAAGCGGCTAGCGGTGATCCCGCGGATTAAGCAGAGGCTGGCCAAGCTACCGCAAATGACCAAAGAACTGGAAGAAACTATGAGCCGGCGGAAGGAGATGGAGGGCGAGTCACGGCAGCTCATGGACTCGTTGGATTCTATGGACAAGGAAATAGCGTTTTTGCGGATGGAACAGACGATGGAGCAGGAGAGCGAGGAGCAGGCGGCAGCACAGCTGGCAGCCAAAAAACAGGAGCTTGAAAGGCTCAAGGCAGAAGTGGAGACAAAGAAGCGGCTGCTGGAAGCACGCAAAGAGGCATACCAGAAGCACCGGCCACTGACGGCAGTCGAGCATGCGGAGCGCCTGTTTGCGGAAGTTACAAATGTGGATGGCAAAGAGACACAGACTGACGAGATGCTTGCGAAGCGAGACAGATATATGGAGAAGCTAACAGAAATAATAGAGAACTCGGATGCTATTGAGCTAACCAACCGGTTTCTGGATAAGGTGTTTGCCAACACCATCGACAGCGTGGCCAACGAGGATGTGGACACTCTAGAGGGCCGACGCGCCAGTCGCCGGCTATCAATGACCGCAAGCACGCCATCCGGCAGGGTGCTGGCAGCACAGATCCTGTGCATCCTGTATGCCAACAACAAGGAGGATGCTGCCGGAATGACCGAGGACGAACTGCGAAATCAGATCACGGAATTTGCCAAAGATCACCAGTGGAACCCCGAGCTGGTAGTTCAAGCCATGTACGAAGTCTTTGGTAAAAAGCTGGCCAAACGCTACCGCAGCAACCGCACTCATATGGTTCGTTTGCTTTGGAATTAAATAATATGTCACCGGTAAATGCAGTTTCGGCAGCAGACAGGTCGTGGGCGACGCAGCAGATTGCAACCATAGTTGGTGCTAGCAAAGAGGATGCCGAGCCGTTGGCAGAATTTCTACTGGGAATAGAAGGCGCAAATGAACTTCAGGGCCAGCTACTCGACATGCTGGGCGAATCACCCTTGGCCCTGGACTTTGCCTCTGCACTTATCGCTAAGCGGTTTCCTGTTGAGGATAAAGGCGTACAAGAAACCCCGCCACTGCCACCACGACAGCAGCCAAAGTCTGCATCAAGCAGCAATGTTGTAGCATATAGAAAGGGCAATCCAGACGATATTGCCTACTTTGAGGGCACTTCCAGCAGTAAGGCTAAGCAGCCTACCACATATACAGAAACCCCGGCGCAAGAGCAACCGCATATCGAGTACAAGTCGCAGCGGCAGCTTAAACGGGAGCGGAAAGAGCAAGCTCAGCGTGAAAAGGAAGCGGCTGAAAAGCGGCGACAGCGTGCTAACCGCAAACGCGTAAAGTGCGAGTGCCAGGCAACCGAACATCCCCTGTTGACAAACTGTCTTACTTGCGGCCGGATAATCTGCGATAGCGAGGGTCCAGGACCCTGTATGTTCTGCGGCAGTGAGGTGGACAGTCCAGATCAGCAGCTTCAGCAGCATATGCAGCGTCTTATCAGTCGTTCGCAAAGCAACAATGCCAACAACAAGCATAGCCCCAAACCGCCAGTGGTAAGTACGCCAGGATCTTATAGCATGAAGGCTGGTGGAGCCACTCAGAAACAACAACCCACCAATGCACAGCTTCTATGGGCAGATACCGAAAGCAAGCAGCAGTCAAGTACCAGCGGCACAATTACATTACCGAATAGCAGCGAGCTTTCGGAATCCGAGTATCTGGACCTAGCATTCCAAGCCCTGGGAATTGACCATGCCACTGCCGACGCAGCATCGATTCAGGAAGCCGAGTCATGGGTCAAAGCTACTCGGCGCAAAGAGCGCTTGCTCAACTTTGACCGTACCGCTGCACAGCGCACACGGCTAATCGACCAGTCTTCGGATTTCGATCCTGATGCTACTGGCAAGTGGATGTCTCCAGAAGAAAAAGCTGAGGCTCAAAAGCGTCAAGCTGACCGGCTACGTACTGAAGAGGAGCGGGAAGCTCGGTTACAACGGGGCATGCGGGTGCTGCGCTTGAATTTCAGTAACGCATCTGTTGATATACGTAATGAGGATGACGTTGGTAATGACGACATTGAGCAGCCTGCAGCACCTGCAGCTAAAGCAAGTGTCCCTGCACCCGATCAGCGCCACAATTCTGTTCGGCCAAAAGAGTCTGCTGGTGCATTTGCACATAACCCGCTGCTCCTCGATGCCAAAGAGCCTCAGTTTGTTCTGGCTGAAAAGACTACTGCTTCTAAAAAGCCTCGTGCATCAACTAAGAATCGAAAAGACGATGCCAATCTGACGGACAAAGTGCCAGCTGCAGATATTGACCGCCGGCGGCTGATGTTGCGCATTCAGACCGATATGACCGATACAGTTTTCTAAAAATAAAGCCCCCGGTTTATTATGCCCCTGGCAAAGTGCAAAATCTCCTTTTTGTTGTTGTTGTACAGAAATACAGCTTGCTTATTCGTTCTTTTTAAATAAGTATTACTTCCTTTTGTGTCTTTTCATTCCCCTTTTTTTCCAACAAAAAGATTTTCTTTTCTCCATTTGCGCATTTTTGGTTTATAATAATGTCATACAATCCTGGATACTATCCACCGCAAGGAGGAGCATATCCTCCACCACAAAACGGCTATCCACCTCCTCCAGAGCAGCCACAATCCTACGGCGGATACCATGCAAACGATTATTACCAGCCTCAGCAGCAGCCTCCTCCACCGCCTCAGGAAACCTACTATCCTCCTCCGCCAGCTCAGGATTTCAGCAGCGGCAATGGGGGTGATTTCAAAGGAGCCAAGCAGTACAACCGCCAGCCAAAGTTCCGGGACTTGTGGGCAGCCGTGCTGTTTCTGGCGCAATTCGCACTGTTCGTGGTTATGGCAGCTCTATTTATAAAGTCTCTGCCATCTTCGGCGTTTAAGCATTCAGGAAATCTTCGCTACACAAAGGATTTCTACTCATGGCCGACAATGATTATGTGGCTATGTGTGCTATTGGTGTCTATCGTGTTTAGCTTAATCTACCTGGGCCTAATGCAGATGTTTGCTGGGCAGATGCTGGTTATTTCGTTTTGGTTTGCTGTCGTTTCGATGATCGGTACGGGAGTGTACTACTTGGCAGCCAAGATTTGGTTTGCTGGTGGTATTATGCTTATTTTTGGCGTTTTGTATGCGCTCATGTGGTTCTCGTGGCGCCACCGCATTCCCTTTTCCAAGCTGGTGCTAGAAGTCGTCTGCCATATTACTCGCCGGTTCCCATCAACTATAGCTATTAGTGTGGCATTTTTGGTCCTCCAAGCCGCGTATAGTGCGTTCTGGTCATTGGCATTTGCTGGTAGCTTCAAGCACATGGAGCAGTACCAGAGCTGCACCACCCATACTGACCGCAACGGCCGTCAATACCAGTCATGTTCGAATGTAAAGCAGATTCTGGCCTGGGTGTTTATGGTTTTCTCTTTCTATTGGACCTCTAGCGTAATCCTCAACGTCCTCCATACCACTATATCGGGAACCTTTGCTACATTCTACTTTTTCGAAGGCTCTCCCCAGGGATATCCGACCAAACATGTCACGCTGTCGTCATTGAAACGCGCAATGACAAACTCATTCGGCAGTATCTGCTTTGGTTCTTTGGTGGTGGCCATTATTCAGACTCTACGAGCAATTGTCCGTGCTATTCGGTCGCAAGGCGATGATAATTTGGCCACTCAACTGCTTGCTTGTTGTGCGGACTGTATTCTTGGATGCATCGAGGCTATTGTCGAGTTTTTCAACAAATATGCGTATGTTGAAATTGCGGTCTATGGCAAGCCATTTATGCAGGCAGCCAAGGACACCTGGGTTCTGATCAAGGACCGTGGTGTAGACGCATTGATTAACGATTGTCTAATTGGCAATGTGCTGCAGATGGGTGCGTTTTTGTGTGCAGCTGTGGTTGCGTTGGTAGCTTGGCTATATATCACTATTACCAAGCCAGAATACAATACGACGGGCTCGTATACCGCGCCTATCATTATTGCTGCGTTTATTCTGGCTATGAGCATGTTTATGGTGTTACTAAAGTGCATTGACTCGGGTGCTGCTACTACTTTTGTTTGCTTGGCCGAAGATCCGGATGCTATGGCTCGTAATAACCCAAGGCTTTTTGCCATGGTTCGCGAAACTTACCCTCAGGTGGTTCGTGGCGTGCATGCTATGGATGGCTTCTAATGCAATATACTTTTTATTTCACCTAGGCTTTTTCTAACTTCTGTCATGAAAGGCTTTCTGGATTTACTTTCTTTTTTTTTTTTTTTTGTAGTAAACCTCAAGTAGAATTTGCCAATTTTTAAAGAAAAAACTATAGAAACGCTCTTAGTATATTGGTTATTTTCATACAATATTCCATATGTGAAAAGACTTTCAACCTTTGTTAAACGCTTTACCGGATTTCTGCAAGCTAAAAGAGGCAAAGAAACGTTAGATCGCACGTGCGATATGATTTTATTCCTAAAATATATATAAAAGAATAAAACTTTTTATCCCTACTTATTTCTCTCTCTCAATACTATCAATTTATTCCTTAAACTATGAAGCCACTAACTGAAACTGATATTTTAAAGAACACGAGGATACGTTTCATTCTAAACGTTTTTATCAATCAGTCAAACGAGCAACTTCTGTAGATACAACGGCCTCGGATGTATATGGGTTTAAATATGAAGTTTATTATTGGAATGACAACTTTGATGCAAGCATATTAAAAAGGAAAGCCAATAGTGATGATTTAAAATTTTCTATGACAATTGTTGCATGTTTGACTCGCAACAGCCTGATGTATTTCACAAATTCCATTTGTGCAATTCAATAGAGTAAACTGTAACCAATACGCAAAACAAACCCAAGAAACTATTCAGAAGCTGCAACGGTCCATTACACTACAGCCCTATAGTTTGGACTGATCGGGATGATGGCCCGCTTTTCTCAATTATTATATATATGGCACAATCTCTCACGTGTAGTCCTGAATAAAAGGAAACTTACGAGGCTTTATGTTTCATTGAATTAACCTAATCAACTTGGGCCACAGATAACAGCTAATGGAAACTAACTTAAAGTGATATGTTTTCTTTGGTCTGCTTTAGTTCAGAATATTGTTATTTTTATTAAATGTGTGGCAGACCCTTTTAAAGCTTAGTATGATTTGAACAACAGGCATCTCAATAAAGCTTCTAATGCACTATCATATAACTGTAGGTCTTTTATTGTAGATAACATTGAGGCTTTCTCTTTAGCCGGTACTTTTAATGCTTTTCAGTTTTGCCACCATTGTTTTAGTTTTCTTTTAATAATTATGCCTAGCAGCAAAGATGTGTTTACTGCTACTATATGGCAACAGCATAATGCCCTGTGCTGTTTTATGAGTTCAGTTGTTTATTTACAAAAAAAAACTGGTCTACTAACGGCAGTCGTAGCAGGCGTCTCCAGTGGTT
>JANBTS010000114.1:0-18647 GCA_027578955.1 Coemansia sp. RSA 1250
AGGCGCTAGTCCATTGTGAAGCTTGAAGTGGCATATGGCAGATGTAGCACAACGCATCCAAGTTTGCAAGCATTGCCATAATTTATTAAACATATCCGCGCTGTCCAGTACTCATATTTATTAAATGTCAATAATAGAACCAAGTTCACGTCACTTAATACACGTTAAAAATTATCTTAAAGCTATATAAGGCAAGCTAACATACAAAAAAAGTAAAAGGTTGCAAGCTTGCAAAGTAACTAATTTGCACGGTAAAAGCACTGCTCTATGGCTACATCTACAGTCGTTACTATCTTTATACGGCAAGTTGTAGGTGGATCAAATATTGTGATTTGCTCTAATCACGGACAGATAAGGGATTAGTGTTTGCAGAAAGCAGAATCAAAACTCTTATTCTTTCGCAGAAAAACAGAATAAATGCATTCGGCACTTAGAACAGCGCAGACAGCAGCTCGTCGCAGCATGGCTACGGCATCAGGTAAAACACTGACCGTGGGTCTTATTCCGGCTGATGGGATCGGGCGCGAGGTGATTCCAGCAGCACGGCAGGTACTTGAAGCGTTGCCAAGCGATGTTATGCCAGCCCGGCTGAGGTTTGAGAACTTGAATGCCGGATTTGAGTACTTCCAGAAGCATGGGGTGGCACTGCCAGAGGAAACTCTTGCAGCTCTAAAGAGCGATTGCGACGGAGCACTATTTGGAGCAGTCAGCTCGCCATCTCACAAGGTGGCCGGGTACTCGTCGCCAATCGTCGGGCTGCGCAAGCAGATGGACCTATATGCCAATGTGCGGCCGGTTATTTCCAGCGAGGCAAGTACAGCATCAGGCAAGAAGCGGGCTATAGATATGCTGATTATTCGCGAAAACACGGAATGCTTGTACATCAAGGACGAAAAGCAGTACGAGGATGCTAGTGGCAAGTACGCCATAGCCAAACGCCGTATCAGCGAGCACGCGTCGCGGCGCATCGGCGAGATGGCGTTTTCAATGGCACTGCAGCGCGATGGGATGCGGCAGCTTGCGGCGGCAGCAGAGCGCACATGGAGTGGACGGCCTAAAGTGACAATAGTGCACAAGTCCAACGTGCTGAGTGTGACGGATGGGCTATGGCGCGAGACAGTGCGCGGCGTGTATGAGGGCAATGAAACGTACCGCAGCCATGTGGATGTTGAGGAGCAACTGGTAGACTCGATGGTGTACCGCATGTTCCGGGAGCCCGAGGCATTTGACGTAGTGGTAGCGCCCAATATGTACGGCGACATTATCAGCGACGGTGCAGCCGCGCTGGTGGGCAGCCTGGGCCTGGTGCCCAGCGCCAATGTGGGTGACAGCTTTGTTGTTGGCGAGCCTGTGCATGGCTCGGCACCCGACATTGCAGGCAAAAACATTGCCAACCCAGTAGCAGCCATCCGCAGTGCAGCGATGCTACTGGAGCGTACAGGATACGATGCGGCTGCGCTGGCGATCTACCGTGCTGTGGATCGCGTGTTGGCAGACGGCACGATCAGAACGCCGGATCTGGGCGGCTCCTCGACCACAACTGAAGTGGCCGACGCAGTGTGCAAGCAGCTTTAGAAGTTTTTTTTCTGTGAATCACCAACAGGCGTTATCATCTCTGCGGCTGAAATCCTATTGGCTACAATTGAGCGATCCTGACTGTCAATGCACGGGCCGGCTCTGTGTTCCTTCCCCAACATCCCGCACTAGAAAATTTTTTAGTGAGCTGTCTGTGGAGCGCAAGAGCTGGGCGGCATATAAAGCGAGAGCCCCATGAAGGAGCTCTGCACTTTACGTTTTTCTATATACTCTAAAAAATGCTGTCATCATCATTTGCACGTCTGAGCAGTGTAGCGCGCAGCCAGACACGGCGGCTTCCTGCTGCCACACGGGTAAGTAGAGGCAATCCGGATTTGGCTTATCTCTCATCCAGCGCGCAGTGCGTGAGAGTTTAGACTGGGTAGCGCTAATGACTAAGCAGTGCGGCAAAAGAGGGAGGGGCGTAGGCCGGGATGGCCTATGCATGGCTAGACTCGCTCTCCCTCATTCATGCAGGCCTTTGGGTAGCATATGAGTTGCCGAAGGGAAATTTTGCATATAAAGCCGCCCGGCTTCCCTCCTTCCTTTGCTGCTGTTTGTTCCGGAACATTTTTCTAATACTTTCTTTTTTCCTAGACTCTTGCCACAATGTCGCCATCACAAAGAGATCCGTCGCGTAGCTCTATTAACGTACCTTCCAGCTACCTGAGCAACGTGTCTAACTTCAAGATCATCGAATCGACGCTGCGTGAGGGAGAGCAGTTTGCCAACGCGTTCTTTACGACAGAGAAGAAAATTGAGATTGCCAAGGCGCTGGACGATTTTGGGGTGGAGTACCTGGAGCTGACATCGCCAGCAGCATCGACGCAGTCATACAACGACTGTAAGGCGATCGTGGGCCTGGGACTGAAGGCCAAGATCCTGACGCACGTGCGGTGCCACATGGACGACGCCAAGCTGGCAGTGGAGACAGGCGTGGACGGGCTGGACGTAGTGATTGGCACGTCGTCGTACCTGCGGGAGTTCTCGCATGGCAAGGACATGCAGTACATCATCGACACGGCGACAGAAGTGATCCAGTACATCAAGAGCCAGGGCCTGGAGGTGCGGTTCTCGTCAGAGGACTCGTTCCGGTCGGACATTGTGGATCTGCTGAACCTGTACCGCGCAGTGGACAAGCTCGGCGTCAACCGCGTAGGAATTGCGGACACGGTGGGGTGTGCGTCGCCGGACCAGGTGGCCGAGCTGGTGCGCACGCTGCGCGGCGTGGTGTCGTGCGACATCGAATGCCACTTCCACAACGACACGGGCTGTGCCATTGCCAACGCATACGCTGCCCTGCAGAACGGCGCCACGCATGTGGACACGTCCGTGCTGGGCATCGGCGAGCGTAATGGCATCCCACCACTGGGCGGCTTCATCGCGCGCATGTATGCTGCCGACAAGGAGTACGTCAAGAACAAGTACAACCTGACCAAGCTGCGCGATGTCGAGAACATTGTTGCCGATGCTGTGGGCGTGTCTGTGCCTTTCAACAACTACATCACCGGCTATTGCGCCTTCACCCATAAGGCCGGCATCCACGCCAAGGCCATTCTCAACAATCCGTCCACGTACGAGATCCTCAAGCCCGAGGACTTTGGCATGACCCGCTACGTTGCCATTGGCCACCGCCTGACCGGCTGGAACGCCGTCAAGAACCGCGTTGACCAGCTCAACCTCGGCCTCACCGATGCCGACTGCAAGCGCGTCACCAACAAGATCAAGAATCTCGCCGACATCCGCCCTCTCAGCCTCGACGATGTTGACAAGCTGCTAATGATCTACGGCAATGCCAAGAATACCGACTCTCACCATGCCATTTTGGACTCTATCGACACTCCTGACCAAATCAGCGGTCTGCAGCAAGGTGCTTAAGTCTCCATGATAAAATAAATGTTTTTTATTGACGAGAAGCAAATATCGATCCCACTATAAACAGCCCCGCCATTAAAAGGTAGCCTACAAGACACCAAGTAGCAAGCTCCAGACCTCCTTGGATCATGTCTACAAGACACAGCCATATCCGGTTCCACGTTGTGTTCTAAAAGGATGACGGAGCAAACAAGTGCTGTTTGTAAAAGCGCAGCTCGGCAATGCTTTCAAGAATATCGTCCAGGGCCCGGTGTTTTTCCTGCTTAGGCGGCACCTGAGCCAGCACCTGCGGGTTCCATCGCCGAGCCAGCTCCTTGATGGAGCTGACATCCACAATGCGGTAGTGCATAAATGCCGTCAGCTCGGGCATATAGCGGCTCAGAAAGGTGCGGTCGGCGTGCACCGAGTTGCCAGCAAGCACGGCAGTGCGCGGGTCGCGGCAGTGGCGCTTGACCAGGGCCAGCACCGCTGCTTCGGCATCGGCCATGGTGGTTTTTGACTCCAGCACGCTCTGCGTCAGCCCTGACTCTCTGTGGTGATGCCGGCACCATTCCCCCATTGCGTCCATTACCGCCGCAGGCTGATGAATGACAATGTTCTCGCCCTGCTCCAGCACGTTCAGGTTTCCATCGGTAACTACGCACGCAATCTCGATGATTGTGTCGTGCAGAGGGTCCAGCCCCGTCATCTCGCAGTCAATCCATACCAGTGGTGCGGTGGTATCCATAGTTAATTATTTGGAAGAAAAAAGAAGAGAAAAAAGAGAGCTAAATATGCAAAGCATTGCTCATAATGTTGTGGGTCCAATATCACATGCGGGAAGGTTACTTTTTCAAGGCAGCCGTCACCACCCGCACCAGCGTGTCCAAGATAGTCGGGTCCGACAGCGTCGACACATCGCCGAGCTGGTCGGCTTCGCCGGCAACGACCTTGCGCAGAATGCGCCGGATGATCTTGCCCGAGCGGGTCTTGGGCAGCTCGTCGACCAGAATCAGCGTCTTTGGCGTCGCAATGGGCCCAATGCGGGCGCGTACTTCCTTGACGAGCTCTGTCTTGAGCTCATCGTTGGCCTCAAAGCCGTCCTTGAGCGTAACAAAGGCACAGATAGCCTGTCCAGTCAGATCGTCAGGAGCACCAACCACGGCAGACTCGGCCACGGCGTGGTGTCCGATCAGCGCCGACTCAATCTCAGCAGTCGACATGCGGTGGCCCGATACATTGATGACGTCGTCCACGCGGCCGCGGATCCAGTAGTATCCGTCCGCATCGCGGCTGGCTCCGTCGCCGGCAAAGTAGTAGCCCGGATACGGGTTCAGGTACGTGTCCAGGAAGCGCTTGTGGTTGCCGGCAATTGTGCGAGCCATCGACGGCCATGGGCGCCTGATGGCCAGCACGCCGCTGACGTCGTTGCCCTCCAGCTCGGCGCCGGTTGTCGGGTCCAGAATTGCCAGCTCAATGCCAAAGAACGGGAAGGTGGCCGACCCGGGCTTGGCAGGCGTGGCGCCTGGAAGCGGCGAGATCACATGAGACCCGGTCTCGGTCTGCCAGTACGTGTCCACTACGGCGCAGCGCCCGCCGCCGACGATGTCGTTGTACCAGGTCCACGCATCTGGGTTGATGGGCTCGCCGACAGAGCCAATGACGCGCAGCGACGACAGATCGCACCGCTTGACATACTCGTCGCCATGACGGCGCAGGGCGCGGATGGCAGTGGGTGCAGTGTAGAACTGGGTGATTTTGTGGTCCTGCACCAGCTGCCAGTAGCGCGACGCATCCGGATACGTCGGCACCGACTCGAAGATCACGCTGGTCGAGCCCAGTGCCAGCGGACCGTACACCACGTAGCTGTGGCCGGTGATCCACCCGATGTCTGCAGTGCAGCAGAACACGTCGTTGTTGTGGATGTCAAACACGTACTTGAGAGTCAGGGCAGCGCCCAGCAGATAGCCGCCAGAAGTGTGCACCACGCCCTTGGGCTTGCCGGTGGATCCCGACGTGTACAGCAAAAACAGCGGGTCTTCGGCGCTGACGGGCACGGGCGGGCAGTACGGGCGCTGCTCAGCCACGGCCTCGTGCCACCACACGTCGCGCGGCGCGCTGAATGCCACGCTCTCGCTGCCAGTGCGGCGGTACACCAGCACCTTCTCCACCTCTGGGCACGACTGCAGCGCCTCGTCCACAATCTTCTTGGTTGCGATTGGCCGCCCGCCTCGCAGGCCCTCGTCGGCAGTGATCACCACGCGCGCGCGCGCATCGATGACGCGCTCGGCCAGCGACGACGACGAGAAGCCAGCAAACACCACCGTGTGCACCAGCCCCAGGCGCGCACACGCCAGCATTGCCACCGCTGCCTCGGGGATCATGGGCATGTAGATCGCCACAGTGTCGCCCTTGCGCAGCCCAAAGCTGTGCAGCACGTTGGCGACGCCGCACACCCTGTCCAGCAGCTCGCCATAGGTCACCTGCGACGCCTGCCCGGGCTCGTCCGCCTCGTAAACAAACGCCACGCGGCCCGGATCCTGCGCTGCCCACCGGTCCACGCAGTTGTAGGACACGTTGAGCTGCCCGTCGGGGAACCACGCCATGTTGCCGTCCTTGAGCGAGCCCTGCGTCACCTGCGAGAACGGCTTGATCCACGTCAGCGTTTCCGAGGCCATGCGCGTCCAGAACTCGGTTGGCTTTTCCAGAGACTCCTTGTACAGCTCCTCGTACTGCGCCATGCTGCTCACCCAGGGCTTCTCACGGCCGTCGGGGGTGACCAGGCGCTCTGGCGGCGGGTACACTGCGGAGGATTGCGCTTCAACTGTCATCGGTGCTGTTTTTTGCTACAGATAGAGATTTAATACAAAAAGAAGAAACGCCAGCCTGTGCGCATTTATCTACGTTCACACAGGCTTAGGGGATGGGGCTGCTTTGTACCTGATATTATCGCTATAGTCGGTGGCTGCAGATATTGCAACTGGCTTACTTATTGGTACAATTCAGGGAAAAATAAAATGGAACCTGGGATGAGGCGGCAGCGGCGGCGGTGGCTGGCTTTATAGCCATCTGCCTCTGCTTTCGGTTGGCTGCAAATGCCGCTGGGTGTTCCGTCTGCAAGTGCCCACTAGGCCCATGCCGATTGCCGTTTTCGATTGCCCGTGTGCGAACCGTCGCGTAGCCAGCCAATCCGGAGAGCCCCAGTCACAAGTAGACCTTCTCCCGCATTGGCCACTGCCCTCGCTGCGCCGAGCATTCCAGGTCTGCACGCTCCACACATGGCCTCTGCCTCTGCAAGATAAGAAGCATGGTCAGGTGCTCTAATTCGCGCTGGCCCAATAAATCCTCCGCCTTTTGTCCAGCTTCTTGGGCGCTCCGCTCCACTTAAACCTGCTTATGTGGCTCCGTTCATCCTCCGCTCTGGCCTCTCTCTGCATTTACCATCCTTCTCATCTTTTGAGATAAGAGTGCAATGCAATTAACAGTGGGCACATGCCCACTTTGGGCCTTTGCTTTTGATTGCCTGCCAGCAGCAGCCTTATCTCTGCATCATGAGAACGCTAATCCCCCCCCATTTTCCAAAGCAGCCACTTTGACGATACCTGCTGAGTGCTTTTATTTTTAAACAAGAAAGTTCAGAAAACAAATACTCAAATAAATCCAATCTACAAGTTTAGCCAATTAGCAATGTGCTCAACTAGACGTACTGTGTCTAACTTACCTTGTTGGCCACATCCAGGGCATCGACATCTGCGGGCAAGCGGATAAACGCCTTCTTTACGCCGTCGGGACGGATCAAGGTGTTGATCTTGGCCGCATCCACATCGTACAGCTTCTTTACCGCGGTCTTGATATGGCGCTTGTTGGCCCGCACATCCACCAAAAACACCAGCGTGTTGTGGTCCTCAATCTTCTTCATGGCGGTTTCGGTGTTGAGCGGCTGCTTAAGAATGACCGACGACGACACCTTGGCCAATGCCTGGTACTTGGGAGTACGGGGCAAGTGCAAGGTCTTTGGCTGGTGGAATGTGGTCGTGTAGCGCACCTTGTGCACCTTGCGCGAGTTTACGCCCTTTTTGGCTGCCTTGCGCGCCGATTGTGCCTTTGCGGTAGCTATAGAATATTTTAAATTAGTTGTTTGCAATTGCATCGAGTAGGACAACAGGGTGCAGCTTTGGGCAAGAGTACGCTTGTTCAAAATGCGCGTTCCGGGTGCTAGAATACTGTATGTAGAGAGCTTAAAAGCTATACTCCGTTGCTTTCAATGTGGTCTGCCCATTCAATGTCGCTGATTTGGAATTTGAGCGCATTCTGCAAATTCCAAAGAGCAAAGAAAAACTCCCTCTCATATTCTCCTCGCATCCATCCGCTTTATTTTGGATCGTGCATCCGTTGCCCATCCTGCTTTCCGCCATCACTCTGCGCATCCATCAATTATCGGCAATACGGTACCCTTCTGTGGTGACATGATGAATCCAAAAACCCTCAAAAATGAAGTGCTAACTTGAAAAAGAGTGTATCCAAAGGAAAAAAATACTGTCCCCGCTTTGTGCAATTTCCGGTTCGGTGACTCGAGCCGATTGACTTTTTTTTTTTTTTTTGTTACTTGAGCCGTGTGCGTTAATTTAAAGCTGCCAGACTCCTATTGGTATGCCAATTCCACCGATGTACCTGCCAGCCAAATGTTGGCCCATATAGCGCGGTAATTTTTTAAACAGCCTTTTTGGATGGGTTGGGATAGCAATGCCGACTGTGAAGATCTCGTCTGCTTGTCCTTGTTTTCTGCCGAACCTTGCGGTGTATATCCCATTTTGGCAGACTATTAAATTGCAACGGGACTCTCTTTGTGTTACGGAATTCCCCAAGACCGAACGCTTGCTCAGGATAAAATATACATATCAAAATGACGGGAATCCAATACTTTGTTGTGCAATGTAGCTAATCCACAGAAAAAATCAATTTCCATCCACGTGCTTTTGTCCCGTAAACGATAACCTATATGTGACATACAAAGCTGGCTGGTGTGCATGCGCTATTTGGAGAAAAATATTTAATTTGTTAAGCCCTGGTTATAAATGTCATTTACGCCGCAATTTTTCACAACAGCCGAGAGCTTGGTCGATTCACTGGACAAAAAGCTGCTGGTAGTGCTGCGGGACGGCCGTAAGATCATTGGTGTACTGCGTTCATACGACCAGTTTGCCAATCTGGTGCTGCAAGACAGCTTGGAGCGTATTTATGTAGGCGATGCGTATGGAGACATTGAGCGAGGAGTGTTTATAATTCGTGGCGAGAACGTGGTGCTGCTAGGCGAGATAGATGGGGAGGTGGAAGATGAGCTGCCGCTGCGTCAGCTGCCCATACAGGACATAATGGAGATGCAACGAGAGGAAGCAGAAGCTAAAGCACACAAAGACAAACTGCGGCTTCATCTGCTTCATAAGCAAGGCTTTAGTGTAGACTTTGCGGACCATGACCTGTACTAAAAAAATTTCTTGCATTAGAGCAATAAAGAAGAAAACCTATTCAGCTGCTTCGGCTTCAAGCAGCAGAGCGCGCTGCTGTGCACGGACCTTGCGCAGTGAAGCGGCATATGCGCCCACAGGAGTGGCATCTGTCGACGTAGAATTCATGAATTGGTTGGCGCCAGAGAGATTGGAAGGGCCAAAGTCGACGCGGGTGCGGTTTTGCTGAACCAGACGTGTGGTCTGGTCGATCTTGTCGAGCAGGCCTTGAAGCTGTTTGGAAAATCGGGTCCACGACTTGCCAACACGTTTGCGCCAGCGCCGCAGCTGTAGGGTTGCAGGAACAACCCACTCTGGGAAGGCAATGCGCACCGACTGGGCTGCAATAGAGTCGGCAAGCAAGCCAAACACGCTTTCAAGCACCGACTCAAGATATACTCGCGTATGCTCGTACTCCTTGGGCGCCTTCAGAAGAGCATCCAGAGACAGGGGCTTGAGAGTGCTCTTTATAGGACAGCGTGCCAAAAACTCGGGCGATTCCAGGATCTCAATTGCCAAAGGAAGCACAGGAATGTATACGCCAGTGGCCGCCGACAGACGCAGCAGCAGCGAAAGGCAGTGGATGCGCAGAGGGAAGAACTTGGCTGTGGGCACCAAACGTGCCACGCCAGTGATAATCTGCACTAGCGGGTAAACCAAAGACTCCAGCGTGGCACATAGGTGCGGCTCTTCCTCGGCACGATCGCCACAGTATGTGGCCAGCACCTCGGCCCAAAACGCCAGACTGTTGATAAACTGCCAGTTGTAGATTGCTCGGAACGACTCTTTGCTGCGCAGCTGCATTGAATTGCGCAAGTGAATAGCCAGCTGGCGAATATACACAAAGGCATGCTGGTAGCTGGCATTAGCATCCAGCCCGTAAAGCTCTACACCACAGTTGCGCATTGTCTGGATTGTGGGCAAAGACGCCATGTTTTTGACGCTGCTATGACGCACATATGTCAGATAAATTCCCTTGAGAGCCATGTCCACAGTTTCTGTCCCAGCACCGGCGACAATTGCACGTAGAGCGAGCAGTGCGCTGATACGCACGCCGTCGTCCGCAGAGTCCGATCCAAACTGCCGCAGCAGCTCCCGCCCAAGATCGCGTGTGTGGCGTGCAAAGCTCCCAAAGTAAACAGCCATCCGCTCGCACTCTTTGATAAGATACTGGGCCATTGTCGGGTCGCTCATTTGCCGTAGCAAAGCAACCAGACTTGCCATATATGACTTGAGCAGCGCTTGCACCACGCGTGAGCGACCGCCTTTTTGGATGCGCCCGTTCGCCACGGGGACATGGTAAGCAAATGCTGCAGGCGCTACGCGAATGGCTGTGCTGACGGTCTTGTTGAATATCTCCATGCCCTGAATGCGGTACACGCTCCCACCAGCGCTTTCCGTGTCCATATGTGAAGCCGCATACAGTGCCAGCAGCAGCTTCTTCAGCGATTTGATCGAGTTATCCTTTTTGATCTCGCTTCCCCACCGGTTTAGCATCTCCACCGTGACTTCGGTCCCCTCTGCCGCATGGGCCTCGGCACCAGCAATTTCGCTGTCGCTTGGGGTCTCATCGGCCTGCTCGAGGATCTTTAGCGATGCAGGGTCATGCTTTTCCATGTACTTGAAAAACTTTGGATCCTTCTCCTTCATGGCCTCCAGCTGCTGCTTGAACTCTTCCTCCTCATCCTCGCCTTCGGCATCGCTCATAGCCTCATCTTCGCTCATAGCCTCATCTCCATCCTGGCTGTCGCTGTCGCCTTCGTCCTCGTTTAAGAGCGCAGCGAGGTCTTCGCTGCCGGTTGAATTGCCGTCGTCGTCATCTCCATCGTCATCCTGCATAAACTTAGTCAGGTCTTCCTTGCCGCCGTTGAGCGTGGATGCCGCAAAGTCTGCCAAATCGTCGACTTCTTCAACACCGATGAGCTGATCCTGATCGCCTTCCTCCTCTTCGTTGGATTGGGCGCGCCTGCTCTTCTTCAGCTCGCGCTTTTTGTAGAGCTCCTGTGCCTTTTTGTTTTTCCGACGACGCTCCAGCTCGTCATTGAGGTACTTGCGGTTGAACTTTTTCGTTGCTTTAGATACTTTTCCCATGTTTCGAGCGCAAAAAGAAAGAAAAATGTTTTTTTTCGTGATCAAATTGACTGATCGGCTTTTTTTCTCCTAAAATTTTTTTAGTATGGTAAGTTTTGAAATGGCAAGGTGGGCAATGCAGACCAGCACATCATTAATGCGCAGAAGATGCTTGTAGAAGGTCAAGGCGCTGTCGCGAAGCACAGCAGACTACACCCGCGAGACCAAAAGCGACCTGCAGCGAGTGCAGCGGAACATCGATCCGGCGCTGCATCCGCTGGAGCGCGCACGAGAGTATAAGCGGGCGCTCAACGCAGCCAAGCTGGAGCGCATGTTTGCAAAGCCATTTTTGGCGAGCCTTTCTGGGCATGTTGATGGAGTATACTCGATGGCCAAGAACCCGTGGGATCTGGACCAGATCATCACGGGGAGCGGCGATGGCGAGATCCGCATGTGGTCGCTGGAACGCCAAGAGACCGCATGGAAGGCCCGCGAGGCCCACCGCGGCATTGTGCGGGGAGTGTGCAATATTCCGGGAGGAGCCACAGACCGGTTCTTGTCGGTGGGAACCGACAAGCTTGTCAAGGTGTGGAGCCGCAGCGAGGGCGCAGTGAGCAGCGATGGGACTGCCGAGGCGATTGCAACATATGCAGGGAGGCACGCGTTCACGTCAGTGGACCATCACCGCAGCCAGGCGCAGTTTGCCACCGGATCGTCGCTGGTGGAGGTGTGGGACGTGGAGCGGTCGGAGCCGGTAGCGAACCTGACATGGGGAGCCGACACGATCAACGCCGTGCGCATGAACCAGACAGAGGTGAACGTTCTGGCCAGCAGCGGGACGGACCGGTCGGTGGTGCTGTACGATCTGCGCACAAGGTCGGCGCTGAGCAAGGTGGTGCTGAAGCTGAGCAGCAATGCCATTGCGTGGAACCCGATGGAGGCATTCACGTTTGCAGTGGGCAACGAGGACCACAACGTGTACACATTCGACATGCGGCGCATGGACCACGCAGTCAACGTCCTGCGCGACCACGTGTCGGCGGTGATGGACGTAGACTACTCGCCTACCGGCGGCGAGCTGGTCAGCGGCAGCTACGATCGCACCGTGCGCCTATGGGATGTGGCACGTGGGCACTCGCGGGATGTGTACCACACCAAGCGCATGCAGCGCGTGTTCAGCGTGCGCTACACGCTGGACAACAGCTATGTGCTGTCTGGCAGCGACGACAGCAACCTGCGGCTGTGGCGTGCGCGGGCTTCCGAGCGCCTGGGCGCAAAGTCCAACCGCGAGCGTGCCACGGCCGAGTACTCCGACAAGCTCAAGGACCGCTACAAGCATGTGCCCGAGGTCCGCCGCGTGCTGCGCCAGCGCAACATCCCCACCGCCATCAAGCGTGCGTCGCAGACCAAGCACGAGATGCTGGCGTCGCGCCGGCGCAAGGAGGAGAACCAGCGCAAGCACGCCAAGCCAGGCACCAAGCCGCGCATACCCGAGCGCCAGCGGCCCATTATCGGCACCACATCAAAGTAGTTTATTTGAGTCTGAAATACTTTTGTACATGCTGTTAACCACACCACCAGGAGCGCTGCATTGTAGCTCGCAAAGAGAAGGGTGTCTATAGCTTGCTGGGGCATGTAATGCAGCATGCCCAAAAAGCCCTTTTGGACGCCCCATGTATCCAGCCAACCCAGAGCGAATGCCGCTAGCGGTCCATTGTCATGGGCACGCCTGCGAGCGTGCCGTTCTTGTATGCCGCTTCGGCCAGGGTGCTGCGCATGTCGGACGAATGGTACTTTGCCCGCAGGTCCTTGTACTGCCGCACAAAGTCCTCGCACTCGGCAGCCTCGATGGTCCCGTCCTTGCTCATCAGCGCTGTCGCCAAGTCCTCGGACTGCGTGTCCAGCTCGGCGCACTCTTCCCGGAGCTTTGCCAGCAGCACGGTGGGCGAGTATGGCTTCTGCAAATCCAGGTGCTCCTGCACCAGCTCGTAGAACCGCGATGTCAGCGAGCTGGCAAACATCTGCAGCTCGGCAACGTTGTCGCGCATCTTGCGCAGCTCCTCCTCGGCCGACAGGTTGACTTCGGCCAGGCGCTCGTTCTCTTCGCGCAGCTCGTACTCCAGCGTCCGCATCAGCTGCACCTGCTCCAGCCCGTCGATGTGCGCCTGGAACAGGTCCTCGAAGCGCAGCAAGTCCTCGAGGTCGTCTGCAGACTTGTTGGCAAAGGTGGGAAATTGCTCCTTGAGCAGCGCGACCTTCTCGTCAATCAGCTTGCGGTCTGCCGGGAGATTGTAGTTGTTTACGGGCTCGGGCACCCGCGCTTCGTATGCGGGCAGCTCGGGCCGCTCGCGGCGCTGTGTCGTTGGCTCGAATTCCCGCACTACCGAGAGCGCTTCGGAGCCCAAGCGATTTGCATTGCTGCTGTTCATTGCTAAAACACAGAAAAGCGGTCGCTTTGCTGCACATGCACATAATACAGCTGCCGTTCTGTCACATGATGCGCGGATCCCTTGAGGCTTTCTTAGCGCTTCGCACAGGTTCTTCTTTTCTCTTCGCTTTTGTTTAATCCTGCCCCATGCCTCCAGTATCCCAGGTGTCGCGCACTGAGCACTTTTCTGCCGCCCACCGTCTACACAGCCCGCACCTGAGCGACGACGAAAACCGGCAGGTGTTTGGCAAGTGCAACCACCCCAATGGCCACGGCCACAACTATGTCCTCGAGACCATCGTTCGCGGGCCGATCGACGCACACACGGGCATGGTTGTCAACATCTCCGACCTCAAGCGCTGGATCAAGGCCGCTGTGCTCGACGTCCTCGACCACCGCAATCTGGATGCCGATGTTGCCTACTTTCGCAGCAATCCCAGCACCACCGAGAACCTCGCCGTGTTCATCTGGGTGCGTTTGGCACAGACAATGCCGCCGGGCCTCCTGCACCAGGTTATTGTCTCTGAAACCCCCAAGAACAAGGTTGTGTTCAACGGCGAGGGGCTGACTGACTCTGACTTTGAAGCCTGCATTGTTTAAATATACTGTTTTATTCTAAGCTACTTGCTATTGTTGCTGTCTTCCGACAGACCCAGCTGCCATGCTGGAATTGTCGGTGTTGCTGTCGACGCAGCAGACGGCGGGCTATCGCTACCTGCTTCTGCAGGCGCATCGCCATCGGCTGCTGCTGTCGCTGCTGCTGTCGCTGCTGCTGCTGAGGGTGTGGATGGGCGTGCCGCTGGCGATGCGCCATGAGCTGGAACCCGCCGGCTGAGCAGAAGCGACCGCAGGCTACGGATATCCGACTGCACGTCCGCTATTGTTCCTTCGCCGCCCCCTGTTGATTTGGACGACGCAATTTCCCGCTGCAAGTCCTCCACTGCCACCAGCAGCCGGTTCGAGAGCGCCCGCTGCGATGACCCGTTGGTCACTATCTCATCCATTGCCGAAGCCATGCTTTCTACCGCCTCTCCGGTCTTTTGTGACTGCTGCGTCAGTGCCTCCAGAACCCGCGTCGTAGATTCGTTTAGCGCCTCTAGCTGCTTGCGTGTCATCTCGTTCTGCTCCAAAAGCAGCTTCTTTTCCTCTTCCAATCGCTCATTATCATCTCGCACCATTAATAGCGGACTGATATACTTCTTTGCAAGCATAAACAAACCATACCCAAGCCCGCCCGCAACCACTGCCGCTATAAAATAGTCTTTCCAGTCCAGCGGTGGCCGTGGCGGCGCTGGTGGTCTCATCTGCTGTGCATACCCGTATCCCGCACCAGCGCCTGTGCTATTAGCTGCAACCGCTGTGTTTCCGTGTGTCGGCTGCTGTGCTTCTCCCTTGGCGCGCGCTAACGCATCCTCTATCTCTGCATTTGTTAGGCCTTTTGTCTCAAGAAAAGATATCTTTTTGGCTAGCGTCGATGTCTGCACTTTCGGGTCTTGCAGAAACCGCACTGCGGATTCTATAATATCTTCACGCAGTGCCGGCTGTGCGCCTGTCTCCGCCTGCTGTGCCTCTGTCATTAAACCTTCAAAAAATAAAAATAAAAAAGTAGAGAGAAAAAAGACGAAGCAGCGGCCACTTATTTCTTGACAGACATGTGAAACTGTATAAAAAAACCTCCGCGGTATTTATGGCCCATACTTTTTCTCTCTCCGCTGCAAGGCTTTTTTTTTACTATGTTTTCAACATGCACTTGGATGGTCTATTTGCTATGGATGGCTCTTCAATTAATAAAACGATCCGGAAACGGGCTCAAGATTCTGATTTAACATCGCAGCGCCGGATATCGCATGCTTTTTTTGCTTCAATATCTTTATCCGAAACCAAACGCATTGCTCAGGCACATACTGCAACAGTGTGTAGCTTGTCTCTAGATACTACACAACAGCGCCTTTTGCTTTCAGCCGGTGCTGACACATCAATCCATCTTTTTGATCTTGAAAATACTGGCACTATTGAATCAACGCAGCAAATTTCAGCTGGCTCGGGACATTCAAGCATTGTCTCCAGCGTGGAATGGTATCCTGTAGATAATGGCTTGTTTACCAGTGCATCGCTCGACCACACACTTCGCGTATGGGATACAAACACTATGAGTGAGGCCTGCCAGTTTGATCTAGAATTCCGCGTTTATAGCCACAAAATGTCGCCATTAGGTGCACATGCATTGATTGCTGCTGCCTCTGAATCGTCATATATACGTTTGTGCGATCTAAAGAGCGGAGCTTTTACACATTCAATGTTAGCACATCAGTCTGGATGTGTAGCACTTGCTTGGTCGCCACAGCAGCCTTATATGTTGGCTTCTGGTGGTGATGACGGAAGCATCAAGCTCTGGGACATTCGCCAAACAAGTTCAGTTCTTTTTGGAGATAATCCTGGTACCAATTCTGCTCGCAATGGAGCTATAAGTAGCCTGCTGTTTACTGGAGATGGCCAGCGTCTTGTCAGCATTGGAGAAGATGGTCTCATTTGCACATGGAACACTGTATGCCCGCAGAAACCAGAAGTTTCTGTAAATTCAGAAGCCAGCACATATGCCAAAGCGATACCTGTTAAAGCTATTGAAGTAGCGCGAGCTACCACTGCTGCAACTGATGTTGTTTTTGTTCCAGGACCCTCTGGCATTCTAGCGGTGGATGTGTACACTGGTGAGCAATTAGCTCGGCTTGATGGTCATTTTGCACAAACACGATGTGCTGTTTGGAGACCAGTAGCCAATGAGCTATATACTGGTGGCACTGATAGTAATATCATAATTTGGAATATATGTGAAACATTGGATGCAGGCCAAACAGATCTGAGAGCTGATAGCTGGTCAGAAGCTGATGATGATTTTTAAACTCTAGCATTTATGCAGTCGGCAAGCATGCTCCTTAGTGCTAGTTGGACATTATTTTCAATTTTATTTTCTCTTGTGTACAGCAGCATATTACTCCTTCAACTCTTTATAAATGGTTCTAATAATTCAATTAATTCAAAGACATGATAAAAGACCAATATATTATATATCAAATATACAACAGCATTTTATTCCCAGTTACTTTGGTCCTTGTTAGGTACACCCACTCATCCCAATTAAGGCACAAATCAGCATGGCCGTGTTCCCCATTGCTGCATTGCCAATGGTCCCAGTGGCTGCCATTATCTGCAGACTGCCAATCAAGCAGCTAAAGTGGTTTTTCCTCTATTGGTGGTCATCCTAAACTAGAAATCTAGAAGCTGGCTAAACAAGTACTAATAACTTGAGAAAACGTGATGTAATACTATGTTTGCTAATATCCAATTAGCAAAAACCCAGCTAAAACAAACAAAAGAGGGGGTTATAACTTTTGTGGTAGAGCAGAGTGCAGTGCAGAAAGTGGGACACTGGCAGGCTCTGCTGCTACCACAGGGTTGGGACCTGCTGTTTGGAAGGCACCAGCCTGACCACTGGACATTTCCAGATGTTCAGGTGATGCCAAACAGTCCTTGACTATAGGCAGCAATGCTGGCTGCTCTGTCAGGTCTGAAAGTGCATAAAATGGGAACATGACATGCTAAAAAAAAAAAAGAAATGATTGCTGGTAAAGGGATGCCAGCACAGGGGGGATGGAAATAGAACAGTTGCTCCTGCCTGTTATTCCTAGCTGCCTCCTTATCAATGAGAATGTGCCAAATCTTGACCTGGTAGATGAGATTGAATACTGACAAGTACTGCAAAAAGCTCCAGACTGCTGCTTAACACAACAAATATATGCATGGGTCTGGCTGCTCCAGTACAATGCATATGGATGCTCAGGGACAGGTGTAGTGTGAGACAATGCTGTTATTAATAGAGGAAGAAGAGGGAAAATATGTAGAACCAAAAAGGGGGGGTTCCTAAAAGAATGTTATTGTGGTGTTGCCAATGACACCATACTGAATTGATGTACACCCTGCTGGCCAACATTGGTGGCTACAGCTATTCTTGTCTCTAATGAGGTTGCTAGCCTGCAATAATGAAGTGATGACACTCCCTTGCCTACAATTGCCGAAATCTGTCTGGGTTCCTATGCACATGTCATCTGCAGGTTATATGGTGCGATAATGGGGCAGAAGTCATATATATGTACTGCTCAAATCTTGCATCAGCTAAGAAATCTTGATCAGGCCAGCCTGTGGACTGATCTGCTGGCCCAATCATGTGCATGGGCTGATCACAGCTTTCCTCTTCCCCTTATTTGCCTTATAGCCCGATCCCTGTCTCTTTTTCGATGGCTTTCCTCTTGAGCACAATGCCACATCTGTCTCATGGTATGGATTCATTGATTACCACCAGGTAATGCCTATTGTCATGCCAGTTTCTTTGTTAACAAGCTCCCACGGCATTGTGAGCTCAAGATCCGCCAAGAGTATCAAGGCAGCAGCAACAGCCCTCCACACTGCTAATTGTGCATGGCTGCCATGTGCAGGCAGTTGGATGGAATCCTGGGTGTGTAGTGCTGTGCATGATGATGATGACGTGGTGACATTTGCTTTCATTTGGCATGCAGAGCATGTTGCTGTGGCTCCAGGACAAATGTCGGAAGCCTTGCAACATCTGGAGATGGCAGCAATATTTAATGGCTGGCTGATCTAGCTCCATTTGGGATGTCCCCCCAACTTTTCCCCTAGTTTCTTTAAGATTTTAGTTTCTATCTTGAGCATGATCCTTCTGTGGTCAGTAATAATGTGGTGGAGCAGAGTGTGGAGCAGAAAGGGGGACACCAGCAGGCTCTGCTGCTACCACAGGGTTGGGACCTGCCGTTGGGAAGGCACCGGCCTGACTACTGGACATTTCCAGATGTTCAGGTGATGCCGAATGATCCTTGACTGTAGGCAGTGATGCCGGCTGCTCTGCCAGATCTGAGAGCATGTAAAAAGGGAACATGACACCCTAAAAAAAAGATGATTGCTGGTAAAGGGGTGCCAGCACAGGGGGGATGGAAATAAAACAGTTGCTCCTGCTTGTTATTCCTAGCTGTCTCCTTATCAATGGGAACGTGCCAAATCTTAACCTGGTAGATGGGATCCAATACCAACAAGTACTGCAAAAAGCTCCAGACTGCTGCTTATCATGACGAATATATGTGTGGGTCCAGCTGCTCCAGTACAATGTGTATGGATGCTCAGATGCAGGTGTAGCATGAGGCAACGCT
>JANBTS010000115.1:0-18517 GCA_027578955.1 Coemansia sp. RSA 1250
GAGCTGTTCCAGAGCTCCTGGCGCAGCTGTGGAGGCAGAGGCATGTTCTTTGACACCAGGCGGAACGCGTGGATTTGTTTGCGCAGTCTGGCGACGTCTTCTGAAGAAAACAGTGTCGCTTTGGAAGAAATTGCAGATGTTGGTGTATCATCTACTTCTGGCACAGTGGCGGTTGCAGACTTTGGTGTTGATTCGGGTGCTTGATGCATATGAGCAGATGCAGGAGTAGCTGGTGTGTCCGATGCGCTTCCGCCGTTTGTTTGAGAAGGTGTTTTTGGCTGTGGCTCTGCTACTGTCTCTGTAGCTTCGCCCTGTTGCTGTTGCTGAGCGGTGACATAGCGCATTATCTGCATTAGCTTGGCATACTCCTCGCTATTTTGCTCTGTTGCACCGCGAGAGCGCATTGCTTGGATAGCCATTACAATCTGCCGTAGTTTGTCTTTGGTAAGAACATTGCCGCCGTTAGCGGCACTACCGTTGGCTGGACTGCCAGGGGCATCCGAAACCGCAGCTGTTTCGGGTGACGCCTGTATCTGCATACCCAAAATACCTACGAACAAATCAACCTTAGCATATACTCGCGAGGCTTTCTTTCACTTAATAGACTTACTTTTTGCTAGCAACTAATATTTCTTGGTTGTGTGGGCAACTAGATTGTCGATTTGAAGCGAATTAAGAAATGAATGCGAAATTAGCTATTGAGCGCGCGCTGTCACGTCCACTCAGAAAAGTTACTACGGACTTGCAGACGCGTGAGTTTTGAGGGAAGGGGTGTTTTTAATAAACTAAAATATTGGTATTTTCCAACCTCTTTTTTGCAGCAGAAAAATAGGAGAGAAAAAATTGGAGGGAAGGCGAAAAAATGACCAACAAACTCGCATGGGCATTACCCAATCAAATCATCTCGCGCTTTGATTGGACAGCAGACAAAACACGTGAACTATCTATTCATCGCTGGAAACAAAGCGGTCGTAGGCAATATCTGCCATTATAGCACCGAATATAATGGCACCAAACCACGTATTGGACTTGAAAATCTTCCAGCAGGTGGGTGGGCTGTTGATGTCAACGCTTTTGAGCTGCCAGATCAGATGTGCTGAGCCGGCACCTACAACTGTCATGTAGAATGGAAGGCCCTGGCTGTTCATATAGCCTGATAAGCACAGCAGTCCAATTGTAGATGCCGAAAAGCCCGAAAGCACTGCTTTGGTTCTGTCTCCAAACAGCAATGATGTAGACTTTACGCCAGCAATCACATCGTCTCGCTTGTCCTGATGCCCATACACAGTATCGTACACTAGAGTCCACGACACTCCAGCAGCATACAACGGAAGCGTGACCGCCCAATCAATTCCACCAGCAACTGCCGACCAACCCGCCAGCGCGCCCCAGTTGAAGGCTAGGCCTAGTACTAGCTGCGGCCAGTAGGTGATCCGCTTCATAAAGGGGTACAGGATAACTAGCGGCATGGATCCAAAGCAGAATAGAATGGTGTAAGGATTCATCTGTAGCAAAACTGCCAATCCACCAGCGAGCTGTGCTCCCAGAAACACCATGGCCTTTTGTCTGCTTATGGCTCCAGAAGCAATGGGCCGTGTTTTGGTCCGTTCAACCTACACAGCAAATGTAAAAGTTAGCGAAATGCTTCGTCTTTCCATACAAACTTGCCAGCTTGCCTTTTTGTCAAAATCGACATCCCACATATCGTTGATCGTGCAGCCAGCTCCACGCATGATCACAGCGCCAGTTCCAAACAGCGCTGTCATTGCTGCCATTTCTCCAAGCGGCATCCCAGTGCTAAATGCAGCCATGCCGATGCCCCATGTGCACGGCCAGAACAGAAGCCAGGTTCCAATAGGCTTGTCGATCCGTGTGAGGTAGAGATATGGACGAGCTGCTGCTGGAAACTTGTCAATGAATGAACCGTACTTTACTTCCGGCGATTCAGCTTTGTTTGTTGCATATCGAACAAGGGATGTCTGCAACTCTAGCTTAGCATTGTTGTTTCTGTGTGGAAAAAGTGGTCTGGCTGGCGCCGGTTTGGACGAATACGAGCACTTTTGTAAAGCGGGAGATGTAAACCGTGGCATGCCGCTGCAGCTAGGTAGCCGACATGAACTCAAGCGCATCGGCTGTAAAACGAGACGAGAAGCCATAATCAAGTCCCCCTGTTTTCAGCAGTCACAATCCTGCAGCGACCAAAAATAATCTAATATAGAAGCTTAGCAGAATCAAAGAAGAAAAGCATATGAATCAAACCGACGCGGAAAAAAATGCAGCAAATTCGACAGATCGGCAGCTACAAAGCGAATTAGAAGCGCTATCGTTATTAAGCGGAGAAAATAGCCAGTCCCTCGAAGCACAGTATGGTAGCATGGACGAGATGGAGCGAAAGCGACTTATCGAAAAGCTGATACTGCAAACTCAGGCGGATATTCGAACGTTCTCCTTGTTTCTAAAGCTGCCTACAGTGACGATTCTAGTGCTGAAACTGGTGTTTGCCTATAGCTATGTCACCAACGGTTCTATTCTGCCGTTAACAATATCTACTGACCATCCGATAATGGCTACAGAGATTTCTGTGGTCATTTTGCAGTTCACCTTATATCTCTTGTCATCAGAACGCTGGGACTATGCCATTAAGGGCTGCGTGCTTTTGCTTCTGGCAGCAGGCATTGCTCATGTACTAATGTGTAGCTGCAGCGGCATTGTAGAGGTGGTATGGTGGACACTGCCGATGATAAACCTGGCAATTGTATGTTATGCACAATTTAACATGCGCCGTAGCCGGGACGACATTGAAAGGCTTGCATCTCGAGCATATCATGAAAAGAATGAATGATAGAGCGTATATTCTAGCATTGCATAGGCAATAAATAAAGGCTATCTGGAAGACTGGCTTACAAACCCCACCAGGCATTCTTTTAGCATATTCTCAAAGTTTACCCACGCATGCGTTTCAAAGAAAAGCTTGGTGCCATCCTTGCCGGCAACACGCATCAGTTGTCCACGACCCCCAGGGTGAAAATCCAGATAGCGAGTGACGTTGTAAACTCGGCCACATATGACTGTCCAGCAGTCATCGCGCTTGTTATGCTTTGCCACTTCATCCAGAGTCAGCATTTGCAGCTCATTGACCCCACGCAAATCTTCTCCCGAGGTTGACAGCCGCATCCAGTCGAGCTGAGAAAACCCGGGCTTTATAAATACTTTTCGCCGGGGACGCTGTTGGTTGGTAGCTGGCGCACTCAGCATTTGCGGGCTGTTCTTCATGGGAAAAGCCGTTTCTACACGATTAAAAGTAGACGCGCTTTAGAGCTGAGTTGCATAAAAGAAAAGCATTCTGCCAGAATACAGGGGCAATGTGCGTCTATTTGAGCATACGTACTGTTTGTAGAGAGCCCGGAAGGCTTTGAGTCGCTATTTGGCGGTTGAATCAATGGCTGCGGCTCCTCGGATCCACTTTCTACATCAGTGTCAGCAGCTACTCAACTGCCGAGGTCCAACAATAAAGGTGTGTTTAGCATAATCTCGATCATTTCACTCACTAAATGTGCGGTAATACGTACACATAATGGCCAAAAAAAATAGTAATGCTAATCAGCACAGACACTGCTAATGTTGATCATTTATAAATTAAACCCGCGTAAATTGTGGGTAAAAATTTTTTCTTTTCTGGACAACTATGGTGGGAAGTAATAAAAGGCCTCGTACTGGCGAGATGGCCCTAAAGCTGGACCGCAGGATTAGCCGGATTCTTTGTGACTACACATCTGCTGAGCAGGCAGACACGGGATCGCCGGTAACGTTTCCAAGCACCAGTGCGTTGGTAGAGTATGTGCGCGAGGTGGATATGGAGCTTCGGCGACGCAATATAATGCAGATAGAAAACAGCATTCAGCGGGTGCTTCCCAAGATCAAACAGCAACAAGAAGCTAAAGCAATTGCAGGCGCATCAGATGAGCAAGACAGCGACGAAGAGCCTGAAATGGACAGAACAGCGCAGTTCAGCGGAATAGAGGTGGTGCCAACAGTAGATACCAACGCCATGAATGGGTCGCTGATGCGCTTGTGGGGAACGAAACCAGCCGAATCTGAGCGGCAAAGCAGACAAAGCACGCCCTGCCAGAAGGCAGAACCTACTGGCCAAAACAGCAGCGAGAGTAAGCGTGAAAAGAATGTGCGTAAAAAGAAGCGGAGCAATACAGCAGCAGTGCCGGAAGTACGATTGGCAGATTTAGGCGGGGTGGATTCGTGTATGGAAGAGATCTTAGAGTCGATTGTACTGCCGCTGAAGCACCCAGAGATCTATACGCATACAGGTGTACAGCCGCCCCGTGGCATACTTTTGCATGGGCCCCCAGGGTGTGGCAAGACCCTGCTGGCCAATGCCATAGCTGGCGAGGTTGGCGTTCCTTTTTTGCAGATATCGGCACCGTCTATTGTATCAGGCATGTCTGGCGAGTCAGAAAAGAAGCTTCGAGAGGTGTTTGAGGAAGCGCGCGAATTGGCGCCCTGCCTGGTGTTTATTGACGAGATTGATGCTATCACGCCCAAGCGCGAAACTGCACAGCGAGAGATGGAGCGGCGAATTGTAGCCCAGATGCTGACATGTATTGATAGCCTGTCATGGGAAAAGACGACCTCGCCAGTTATGCTTATTGGAGCCACCAACCGCCCTGACTCGCTTGATCCGGCACTGCGGCGGGCCGGCCGGTTTGACCGCGAAATAGCCATGACGGTGCCCGACGAGGCAGCACGCATGCAAATCCTCGGCGTTCTTTGTCGGCCACTGCGCCTGTCGGGAGAATTTGACTTTGAGGAGCTGGCCAAACGCACGCCTGGCTACGTTGGAGCAGACCTTACCGCATTGGTAACAGCAGCAGGAATGATTGCAGTCAAACGCATTTTGCATGCGCTGAATCCGCAACCTGCAGTTTTGGACTGCGATGACCCAAGCAGCATGAACGTGGACAGCGTTTTGGCAGATCAATCCAGCACACCAGGGCATTGGAATGCCACCCGTACAACGCAGGCCATTGCGCAGTTTCTAGCCAGCCACCCCGAGCCGCTGACTTCGGCTGAGCTTGCGCCAGCAGCAATTACCAACTCGGACTTTATACAGGCACTGGCCAAGGTGCAGCCATCGGCCAAACGCGAAGGCTTTGCCACTGTGCCTGGCGTTACATGGGACGATATTGGAGCGCTGGCCAAGGTGCGCGAGGAACTGCGCATGGCAGTTGTCGAGCCTATCCGCAACCCAGCAATATTTGCGCAGGTGGGCATCACAGCCCCAGCAGGCGTGCTGCTTTGGGGGCCGCCAGGCAACGGCAAGACGCTGCTGGCCAAAGCAATTGCCAGCGAGTCTCACACCAACTTTATAAGCGTCAAGGGGGGCGAGCTCATGTCCAAGTACGTGGGCGATAGCGAGCGTGCTGTGCGCCAGGTCTTTGCGCGGGCACGGGCCTCAAGCCCGTGCGTAATTTTCTTTGACGAGCTTGATGCTCTGTGCAGCCGTCGAGGCGGCGAGCAGAGCGAGGCATCGGCACGCGTGGTGAACACCCTGCTTACCGAAGTGGATGGCATGGAGGCTCGCAAAAGGGTCTATGTGATTGCTGCCACCAACCGTCCCGACATCATCGACCCGGCAATGCTGCGCCCAGGGCGCCTAGACAAACTGCTGTATGTGGACCTGCCGTCGTCCCCTGAGCGGGCCGAAATCCTTCGCACTTTGTCTAAAAAGACCCCGCTTGGTCCCGACGTCGACTTGAGAGAGATTGCGTGCGACAGGCGGTGCGAGGGCTTCAGCGGTGCCGACCTGTCTGGCCTGGTGCGTTCCGCATCCGAGGCAGCACTGCGCTCAGTTTTGTTTGGTGCCGATGCTACGGCAGCTCCTTCTGAGCGCCCAGCTATTGTCGTTTCGCGGGCACACTTTGACATGGCTCTGCAGCGCACAACGCCCTCTGTATCTGCAAGCGACATGAAGCGCTACGAGTCCTTGCGCAAGCTCTATGGAAGCTAGTCTTTATTTAGCTACAATGTTTAAGCGCTGCTAAACAGCTTCTTCTTTAATGCATGCGATTTGTACCCCTGTGTGATCTCCTCGGCTATGCCGTCGCTCTCGCGTAGGATGTGGTCATAAGAAACGGCCTTCTTGCTTTCGCGGCTGAACGTGTTGATTTTGTTGGCTATTTCGTTGACCATCTGCGTGGCGAACTTGCTGTTGGTGATCAGTGGCGACTGCGACAGCGTGTTTATCCAGTGCTTCCGCCACAGCCGCTCCATAAGCCGCTGGTCAAGTGTCGACTTGAAGTAGCTGACTTCCAGCGGATAGTATTTGTCCGAGTGAACTCCAAAGTCCTCAATTTTGCTAAGCGGTACATTTTGAACCCCGTCAGGCCCAAACTCGCCGCTTTCGCCCTGCATATACTCTTCGGGATATGTGCGGAATGCTCCTAAATCTACCTTCCCAGCCGAAATGGTGCGCTTGGGGTCGATGACTACGGCCAAGAATGGGTCCTGAAACTGCTGATTCAGCATCTGTGTTGCCACGTCAATTCCCGAGAGCCAGCAGCCATACCCCGGGTGCGAGTGGTACCACCCAATGACTGGCTCCCGCTGCCCAGACGCCTGGCTTTGCTCCAGATACTGCGCCATATACTCGTAGCTTTCGCTCTGTGCATTGACTCTGGTTTCGCTGCCCTCCACCGGCAGCGCAAATGCGTCCAGCACAATCATCGTACTGCCGACAACCTTGCCCAGCATCAGGCCCATCACCTCAATGTCCCCACCCGAGCGCGCATGCATCACCATTTTAACCAGTGCTACCGAAGACACTTGCACTTTTTGAAAGTGGTGTGGGTTTGCCTTCCACGGCGCCTCCTCTGCCTGCTGCTGCTGGACATCCTCGTCAAAGCTATATATTGCTTCATCGCTCTTGTGTAGTGGCACAACTCCGTTCTCGAGTTCAAACAGCTTGAGTGCAGATTCAGCATCGGCGCTTCTTTGTGTGGTCATGCTCTTTGAAATAATATACGGAAAGAAGATTTAATTTGCGCTCGCTTAAACCTGCACTGTGATCTGATTGCTTGCAACTCAATCAAAAAAAAAAAATAAGTTTTTGCTTTTCCGATCCGTTTTTTTTTGTTAGTGGAACTTTGGACCATGGCCGACAGTGTGGATAGATTGATAGAGCTTCAGGCATTGCTTACCGACTGCGGCTTGAAAAACACGGTCACCACGCTGGTTGCCGAAGCTGCAGAGGTCGGCAAAACAAATAAAACCATTCAGGAATTCTTAAAGCTGGCAATATCGCAGAACACACAGAGATCAGGCAATTCTAGCGATAGCCCACGCTCTCGGAGCAGTTCAGAAGACAGTACAAGCTTCAAGAGCGCCGCTGAAGAGCAGCCAGCCATTGCCAGCCCACAGCCCAAAAGGAGAAAGACAACGCCGCCAAAGGCCAAAGCCCGCTCTGCCGCTCATCCCAAACGCGGCGAGGTAGCCAATGCGCCCAAAACGCCATTCTGCCGCATCAAGCCCGAGGATGTTCAGTACGCCGACGAGCGACTCAAGGACAACCGCTACACGTCTAAAGGCGGAATCGATGGCGACTTTGGCTTCAAAGCTCACAAGGACCTAATAGTCACACGGGGTAAGTCGTTTACCAAGGAGAAGAACAAGAAAAAGCGCGGATCGTACAGCGGCGGCAAGATCACAATGGTTTCTCACTCTATCAAGTTTACGTGATGCCACGCTTGGCGTGACAGGTGGTTTTTTTTTTTTTGTTTTGCAGCTTTACTAAAATGAGCTTTTTTGGATTTGGGTAAGCATAACTCGTAAATTGGGCTGCTCTAGCGCAATACACATGAGCTAACTGGCAGCACTTTTGCCGTAGGAAGCGGACAGGAATAGGCAAACAGAAACAGTCGGGAGCGCTGTCACCAGCGGTGACCAAGAACCAGCCACCGCTGTTCCTGCGCAAAGACTTTGCGCTAGCACACCTTGTGAAGGGGAGCTTCAAGGGCGTCGTTCAGCAGCCAAAGTACGCGGATTTGAACGAATGGTTGGCCATCAACACATTTGAGTTCTTCAACCTTATAAACATGTTTTACGGCGTGGTCACTGACTTTTGTACCATATCTGAGTGCCCAACAATGAGCGCTGGCCCCGCCATCGAATACACATGGACGGACACTCAGCGCAAAACCATCAAGCTGGCTGCACCACAGTACATTGACTATGTCTTGTCGCAGATCCAGACCACGCTGGACGACGAGCGGGTTTTCCCGACAAAGATTGGTGCTGGGTTTCCCAAAGACATCCGCACTACCTTGTGTGTTGTATACCGCCATCTGTTTCGCATTCTGGCACACATTTACTGGTCGCACTATGTGGAGCTGCTGAACCTCAAGATCGAAGGACATGTCAACTCGCTGTTTGCCCATTTCATATCGTTTGTAAAGGAGTTTGACCTTTTAGACAGCAAAGATCTGGTCCCAATGGCAGACCTGATTGCGTTTTATGAGCAGCAGGGCATTGTGAGCTAGAAATAGTCACGTGCAGCACCAATACTTTTTCACCATATCACAACACCATGCTTTATTTGTGAAGAAATAGCAATCGACACTTTGTATTGTACTGCCTATTCTTGATGGCATCGGCGTCGTCACCACACTCCAACCGCGAAGTCTGCACAACTCGCGACAAACTGGCTGTGCTTAGCCTTGTGGCCGAGTTTGGCACAGAGAGCTGGGAGAAGGTTGCGAGTATTGTAGCAAGGAGCGGTGCTTTCCAGCGGACATACGCATATACCCAAGCAGAGTGCCAAAGAATCTATATGGATGCTGTGCATGATCTTGCCAGCTCAGTGCATAAGTCGCCTGCTAACGCATTAAGGCGAGCACTGCTTGCTCTAAAAGGCCAGCGCATGGACGAAATCAGAGATGCACTGCAGCAAGTCTCAAAGGACATAGCCAGCACCGCTCAGCGAACGTCACCAGCTCCCTGGCTGCCTGGCGAAGAACTGGCATTGCAGACAGCTGCTAATCAAAAGACAGAGGATAAGACAGAAAACTACCACATAACAGCAGAGGCTCAGCCTATAAAACAAACAGAGCACGTGTCCAAGAGCCATAGCGAGACTGAGTCGGCAGACCAAGCTGTGGAGAATAGCCCAAAGAGCCACATTGCAAAGAGTGAGCCTGGATCTCCAGCACCTAGCAGCAGCAGCAACGCATCGTCTCCTAAGAGCGAGCACGCCGACACGGCATCTACGGGCTATACAAGCTCGCATGCGGCAGAGTTGGACGAGATGTCTTTAGGCGACAAGGCGGCTGATGAGCAGCAGCTGAGAAACTGGAAAAAGAACATCACCATGGTCTGGCGGGAGATCTCTGGGCACCGCTACGGAAGCATGTTTTTGGGGCCGATAAAGTCAGCAGATGCGCCGCACTATTACGAAGTGATCCGAAAGCCTCTTGACCTGAAAACAATCAAGAACCGCATACGCGATGAAGAAATCCTGACTACGGTAGAATTCTATCGTGACATTATGCATATGCTTATGAATGCGCTAATGTACAATGCCGAAGACACAGAAGTGTATCATATGGCCATGGAGATCTTGCCAGATGCACAGGTGTGCATTGAGCAGCTGCTGCAAACCGAAGCAGCAGTTAGGCAGCAGCCAAAGGACGGCAGCAGCACTGCGGGAGGCGCTCCGGGCGAAGCATCCCAGGCAGCAGCCAAGCTCGAGGATGAGCCCAAATCCAACGATCATGAAGAAGACAGCGACGCATCGGTGCCGACCAAGCGCAAGCGCCGTGTAGCGTCCGAGCGCGCATCCAAGCATCTGCGTGAGTAACACTTTTAGGCAACTTTGAAATTCATTGGGAAAAAATAATAAAACTAAGCCCTGGACTTTCTAGGCAGGACAAAGGGCACAAGCTGGCTACAAAACAGCGCGGATATGCGGTGTAGTTACAGGAAAAGAAGGACGGAATGGGAGAAGCAGCAAAATGAGAATTATTGACACGCAGTGCCAAAGGTGTTCTCGCCCGAGTAGCTGATGTACAGGAACCCGTCTTCGTCCTTGTGCTCCTCATATACCGCGGACATCAGCGCAGCGGTCGGCGGCAAAATCTCGTTGACAAAGATGAAAATGGCCTTCTCGGGATTGAGCTTGATCCGCTTACGAATGACGTAGACAAACTGGCCAACGGTCAGGTCGGACGGAACAAGGTACTTCTTTTTGTCGATGACCTGGATGTCGCTCTTTTCGACCTTTTCACAAATAACCTACAAGAAGCACACAGGCAGCATTAGCACCGTGTATTTGTAGCGCAAGCAGCATAGCAGCAGCGGCATGCCTCTAGCCAGACAAACGAGCCAGAAAGGCGGGTTGTCGCGCTGAACATGTGCGTATACTGCGCATGCCAGGAGGCACGTGGCCGATAGAAAACTAGCGGGGGTGGCGTACTTACCGGAATGCGGTCGGGATACTTTGACCGGATACGCTCGGCCTCGGCCTTGCGCTTCTCTACAAGTAGATAGGGACATGCAGGGATGTTAGCTGGGAGGAAGGCCGCAGGGGGTGCTACGAGAGCTGGGACTTACCAAAAGGATGCTCGTCCTTGAACTTTGACCTCATTTTAGGGGAGGGGAACTGATGAGTAGGCGAAATTACAAAAGGCTCAAACGATACTGCGTGTAGATAGACAGAATTGCAAGCACAGAGCAGAATTGCAAAAAATAAAAGAAATTATTTAGAAAGAAGACAAAAAGAGAAATGCAGGGCCAGGGGGTGGTGTTCTTTCAAAGGGCAAACACAGTCCTGCGGAAGCCACGCGACTCTCTATTTGTCAGGATGGTCAAGGCAGAAGAAAAAAAAAGAATAGGCTTTGTCGCGCCGTTCCAAGCTATGCGCATAATAGCAAGCAAGCATACATAAGTGCCAGGTAGAGTGCACGCAAGGGACACGCCCCTGTTGCAATGTATTAAAGCAAAGAAACTCTTCAGACACGTGCGGTGTCACTGTCAACGTACACGACATCGCTGATCTTGAACCCGTTGAAGCGCGACGCAGCGCAGATGGTATACGCGCCCATGCCGTGGAAGACGAGCCAGTCGCCGATCTGCAGCTCCGGAAGGGAGCCGGCAGGCACAATGCAGTCGATAGAGTCGCAGGTGGGGCCCCACACGCTGCTAGGACACAGCGGGCCCAGGCAGGACTGCTTGTCCACAACGCGGCCGTTGCGTGTCAGCACCTGCGGCACTGGGTGCTGGTGGTCAAACATGATGCAGTTGAAGCTGCCATAGACCCCGTCGTTGACGTAGTACATGAACGACGGGCCACTGTCGCCGGCGACCTGGCGCCGGGCAATGACATTAACTGCCAGCGAAAACGCCGACGCAACAAAGTACCGCCCGGGCTCGGCGATGACGCGCACGTGCCCATGGCTGTGCAGCGGAAAGTGCTCGGCCAGCGCAGCATTAAGCACAGCTGCCATCGCCTCAAAGGACAAGCCACTCTGGTCGCCACGCCCCGGAAACCCGCCGCCCACATCCAGCAGGCTGAGGCGCATGCCCAGCGCTGCGGCCTCGTCGAAAACACGGCGTGCGCGCAGCACTGCGTCGGCAAAGGCCGCTTCGCTCTGGCAGCCGCTGCCCACATGGAAGCTAACGCCCACCACGTCCACGCCCAGCTGCTGTGCTGTGGCCAGCAGCGACTGCGTCAGGCTGGTAGCTGCGCCAAACTTGAGTCCCAGCTGGCAGAGCGAGCTCGAGTCGTCTGTCAGGATCCGCAGAACTGCCTTTGCTCCCGGGTACAGCTGCCGGATCTTTACCAGTTCGTCTGCGTTGTCGAACGTCATTGTCGCCACACCGGCTGCCTGTGCAAAGCGCAGGTGCGAGGCCGGCTTGCAGGGGTGCGCGTAGATGATGTTGTGCGGGTCCACGCTCTCACGCAGCACCTGCTGGATCTCGGCCTTGCTGGCACAGTCAAAGCCTGCCCCCATGCTTGCAAGCAGCTTGACTACCAGCGGGTCTGGGTTGCACTTTACCGCAAAAAACGGCTGCACGCGAGGCAGCAGCTCTGTCCACTGCACTAGCTGCCGCCGCACCTCTCCCAGATCGGCTACAAAAAACGCATCTTCTGCGTTGGGCTCACTCACCCGCGCATGCAGGGCGTCATGCATGCTGCCCTGGATCATGGTGGGCACTGGTGCATCGGCCACCAAGCTTCTCTTGAGCTTGGTTGGCGCATCGCAGTTCAGACCGCGCTCAAAGTGGGCGGGTTCGTCTGCTATAGCAGCTGCGGTAATGTGCATGGTAAGTGTTTGTAAGCAGCGGCGTTCACGCAACTGATGCCCAGGGGGGCGCGGCAGCAATGTACGGTGACGGCTGGGGCAATACTAGCAGAATGTTTCTGGATGTGTATTGCGCCTTTCCAGCTGAGGAAAAGAGCGCTCGTCCGCAGTTGGGGAGAAAAACGAGACTGGTGCAGGAGTGCTTGGCTTCTGCTTGCTAGATGCGATGTAGAGACCTTTGACGGATGTCCCTGGTAGCTCCAAACTCGGGGGCTCCTCAACCGTTATCAAAAAGAAAGAAAGAGAAAAAGAAAGGATCCCAAGATAGCAGAAACTTTTTTTTTGGATCAGGTCCAGCAACAACCCAACAAGACTGCTTGCCGCAAGCTCCCTATTGGCGAGTAACAGCAGATCTGCATTATTTCTCTTCCCCCCACTATGCCAAGAGAGTCAAGGCATGACGAGCCTTTTTATTTGAGCGATCAACCTCAATCAAATTGGCAAACCCTAAAGAAAACTGCTAGTAGGGCGCAAAGTACGCGCCGCCCCGCCCACGTCCGCGGAACCCGCGCCCACGCGGTCCATAACCGTAGTATCCGCGTCCACGCCCGCGCCCGCGTCCACGATTCATTCCCGGAACATTTGTGCGCTTTGGATTCACCTTCAGCGGGCGCCCGTGCAGCATTGAGCCGTCAAGGAGCTGCGCCTTGGTCACTGCATCAGTAGCTCCAAATTCCACATATGCATAGCCTTTTGGATGCCCCGTGTGTTTGTCGCAGAGAATTGTCACTCGATTGATCGCGCCGCTACCCTTGAAGTGCTCCTGGAGCTCTTCTGGAGTGGTTACGTAGTCAACGTTTCCGACATAAATCGATCGAGCGTCGGTGTCATCGCCATCTGCTCCTTGTCCGTTTTCGCCAGGCTCCTTTGCCAAATTCTCCTCCAGCTCCCGCAACCGCTGAGCCTCCTTTTCCATCTCCAGCATCCGCTTTTTCAGCTCTTCGATTTCCGGATCCACAATGCTGTCCAGCCCATTGCTGCCTTCACCTGCCGCTTCCTCGTCCTCGCCATAGTCTATGCTGTCTACATGCGCTTGTACATCAGAGCTCTTTGCTTCGTCGCTCATCGTCAGCCCTTGTTATTTAGTATATTAGCAAAATTAAAAATTAAAAAAAAAACTCCAAGCGACGCAAGCCAATTTCGTGTTCTTCCAAAATTGCAAGCCCGCGACTACACCTGAAAATCCCGTTGGCGCTAGAATATGGGCTGTGCACGTGAGCGCAGTGCTGATTAGCCCGCTAAACTCCACCAGGATGGGATGTGCCGGGCATGCTTTGCTCAGGAGGCGGATTGCTCTGCATCATTACCATCCCGGGAGGCGATGTTCCGCCGTAGGGGGGAGCTGGCGGATACTGTGCATATCCCATAGGCATGGGCATCGACTGGTACCCTTGGGTGGTGGCACCCATGTATGCGGCACCTGTATGCATTCCGTTGAAGGCCATTGGTGGTGGAACCATGCCCATATGCACATGCGGCGCTCCGTACAAAACGCCAGAACTCTCGGATCCTGTGCATCCAATATGAGATGTCTGTGGCAGTCCTTCAACTGCCATTGGCACAATCTCGGGCGTTGCCTGCTGGCTGCCACTGGTGGCGGCTGCTGCTGCACCCATGCCTTGGATGTGCGGCAACAGGCTGCCTGCTGGAGGCGTGGGCATGCTAGCAGCGTTGACCACGGGCGAACGGCCAGCGCCAACCATTACTGGCGACGGATACCCCGGAGTTGAGACATAGGCATTAACTGGCCGTCCGTTATATGCAGTTGCAGAGTATGGCGAAGAGGCAGAAATCGGCGCGCCAGCGCCAGGAGGAACCATATGCATTTGTGGCGGATACTGGTAATTCGGATAATATCCGTAACCGTAGGGTGGCATGTAGCCTTGTGGAGGATAGGCCATGGCCTCGGGCTCATCTGGGGCAAACTGGCACCGGTACGTGCGCGTTCCAAAAGGCCAAGTGGGCGCATTGTCCTCGCTCACAGGCGATTCGGGCAGCTGGAAGGCACCGCCCCAAAGAGGCAGTGCTGTCTTTTTGAGAGTGCGGCGGCCAAAGAAAACATTGAACTCACTGGCTCCAGCAGACGATGATGCGCGGCTGCTAGCGGTGCTGAATTTGGGTACAAATGGTGCGGCTGCAGCATTGGGCTTGAATGACGATGCCTTGGCATTTAGTTTGAACGCCGGTTTCTTCTGATCTGCTTTCGTTTTGGCAGCAGCTGAGGAAGCCCTGGCGTCCTTCTCGGTCCTCGTCCTTGGGCTGTCCTGAGACGGTTCCGAAGGCTTCTTTGGCTCAGACTGCTTGGCATCCGCCTTTTCCGGAGCTGTCGGCTTACTATCGGTTGCCTTTTGATATTCATCGCTCTTTTTGCAGCCAACCATCTCGGCTATATCGTCGGGCATAGGTGTAGGAAGCTTGAATGACTGATGGAACTTTACCAGATCCGATATGCGAGTCTTCAACAGTGCCTGCTTATGCTGATGAATACGCTCTCGTTCCGAATTCAGCTTCTCTGTTATGTCCGCCATCGGCTTATTTAGCGCTGCTGCATCAACACGGTGCTTGTTGCTGCGAAGGTTAGCCAACAGCTTGTTGTTGCTGCTGCTGCTGTTATTGCTGGTAGATTTGGACAGAGCGGTGATTGCTGGGTCAGCTGCAAGCGCTGCAGGTACCGCTCCAGATGTCTGCGAGCCAAGAGTCTTCCCGTCGCTTTTGTCCGACGCGTGGCCCGTAGTTCGGATATTAAGCTTGGCTAGAGCCGCAGCTGCTATGGCATTATTTGGCTGGACTGGTGCCTTTTTCGCATCTGCTGCAGCTGACGATGTTGACAAATACACTGGCTGCTCAGAGCCAGACTTCGATTCCGCTGCCTTTTTGGGCTGCACCGGTGATTCAGTTTTCCCACGAAGATACGGCGGTACATATTTGCCAGGTGCTCCCGACGGGCGGAGTACAGCTCCATACCGGTCCTCTTCGTCCATAGTGTTGTCCTCTGCTGCCACTTCCTGGCGTTCTTCGGCTACATGCGAGTTGAGGAAAGGCGTACTCTGGATCTCCTGCGCGATGCGGATTGCCTCGCGCTCGCGCTCCTTAAAGTCTGCCCGAGAGCGATCAAGCTTGGTCGTGTAAATTTCCTCGTCGAAATCCGTGGTAAGTCCAAAGAGCTGCTCATTGGTCGCAAACTGATCCCAGCTCTGTCCATGTGCTGCTGCGCCTTCCAGACCTCCTTCAAGCAATTCCAAACTATCTCCTTCGTCTGGGACCCAACGGTGCAGCTCGCGTGCAGATGTTTGGTCACTATGTCGACTAATATCGGTGTCGGTCTTGAATCCCGCGCTAGAGCCTAGAGGTGTATCATTTGAAAATGCTGCTTCGCCCGCAATCTCCAAACAGTCATCACCGCGAATCACCAGCGTTTCAATAGGCACCACTGGTTTGCCGCTATTTTGCAGATATGCATACTGCAAAACTATGCTCTGCCCGTCATTAGGATTGATGGAGCACAGTACACCATGATACACGTCCCCGCCCATAGTTCGTACTCTAACTTGTGTGCCCACAAGAAACGCCAACAGATACAGCAGCCGCTGATGCATGGCTTCTACCTGCTCATGTTCTTCGCCCTCAATCAGCTCGTGGCTCTCTAGATACTCCTTGCTCTGTGCTTTGTAATAAGGCCCGGTTGCATTAGAATTGTTGCTGGCAGCAAAGGCGTTTTTGCCAGAACCTGCCTCGGAAGGCGACCCTTTTGGTGCCCTGCTGTTTGCTGACGCGTTTCGCTGTGAGCGGCTGAATGGTGGTGGTCCTGAATTCCACCGATTAGCTTTACCTGCTTGTATCCCTGCTGTTCTACATTATTTGTCGTACCTTCATTTGAGTTCACCTGCTAGTAAATAAATTGTAATTGTATACGTACGCTTTAGTGTTTCGTGACTTGTCGTTGAAGGCTGCCATGCTAAGCTGTCTTATCGTATAAGGTCCTCTCTGTATTTTTCGCTGTCGCGACGCCGTCAATTTTTGAAACAGCAAATGCAGAATTGAGAAAAATAAAAAAAAAACGTGAGAACCAACAGGATTTTCTTGCTTTTTATGCTTGCAGCATAAAGACACTTGATATCCAGCAACTTTCCGCTATATTTCATAAATCCATAATGGTTGCTTAGTGGCTTTAACCTTGTTTGAATTAGCCATACCAGGATATTTGCCTTTTTAGTTGGCTAATTTGCACAAATAAAACAGCGTCATCCAGTTCACAAGACGCTCGTGCGAATGCCAAAGTCAGAATCCTTTTGACCAAAATGTGCATGCAAGCAACATGATAACGAGTATAAAGATAAATGAGTGAAACATTAAACTACCCAATGCTTGCTATTATACATTACTACAATAAGGATAAACATGTGTAAATTAAGGCAGTGACGCTGCAATTCTAAATGCATATAAAAGGAGTGTAATATTTACTAGCACAGCAACATTAAGCTTTGACGCTCATATGTAGCTACATACATAAACATCCTGCTCCTTAAACTTGCTAGCTAATTGTTTGCCTTGCATTTCTTCTAATTTGACACTATTAATTCTAAAAATAATGAACACCTGAATATACAGGAAAGCCAGATCCTATCAATCACTTTTTTTGTTAGGTTCAATTGTGGACTTTCTGGTTGCTCTGTTTATCTTTTTGCATATATCATCCAGTAAACGGCTTTTTAGCTTTGAAAATAGTACCCACAGATAGCCCTACAATTTTTTTTATGTCGCTGAGAATAAATTTGCAGTTATAGCCCGTCTGCGGGCTGTGCTAGACGATTCTTTGTAAAGAACTGGGTTGGTATGATTGGCCATTTAATAAGAATCGTAACCTGGATATACCCATCAAGCTAAGGCGGATCATGGTTGGTTGAGCTCGCCTTAATAAAATAGTGAGAAATAATTTAAGATTTGTGACTATAGGGCGTTATCCAAAACGCCCAGAACACATGTACTTTGCTCCTACTTTCAACAATCAAAGCACTGCACCGAAAATTTTCAGAATTCTAAGGGGGTTTTGGGTGTGGCTGTTTCCTGGTTACAAGTGAAGGTTATAACCCCCTCTTTTGTTTGTTTTAGCTGGGTATTTGCTAATTGGATATTAGCAAACATAGTATTACATCACGTTTTCTCAAGTTATTAGTACTTGTTTACCTGGCTTCTGGATTTCTAGTTTAGGATGACCACCTCAGCCTGTCCTGTGTCATAGTACTTGGGAGACTTCTCCTGAGCTTCAGCAAGGTTCTCGCATACTGCTTTGACAATGTTCTGTAACTGATGAGTGCGATTCCTTGCTGCCATATTTCCACTAACTTCTGCAATACTCATTGTGCTCGGCAGATCAGGCTCAAACCTGTAGTTGACAAAGAATGGTGACAGGTTTGTTGATTGGTTCTTATACGAGTTGTAGGCAAATTCGGCCATCAGTAGGTATTTGTACCAGTCATTCTGCCTTTCATTCACAAACACTTGCAGCATAGCCTTCACTGTCCAATTTGCATGCTCTGTCTGTCCATCTGTCTGTGGATGATATGACATACTCTGCTGTAGTCATGTTTGGAATGTCTTGCACAGTGTCTCCCAGAATTCTGACATGAACTGCAGATCCTGGTCTGACATGATAGACTGTGGTAGTCCATGTAGCTTGAACACATTATCTATGTAAAGATCAGCTGTCTTCTCAGCTGTCACATCCATTGTTGTTGGAATGTAATGGGCCATCTTTGACAGCCTATCGACTACTACTAAGATTGCATCATATCTGCCAGACTCTGGTAACTGCACAATATAATCCATCAACACATCTGTCCATGGCTGCTCTGGAATCTCCAGGCTCTGTAGCAGTCTGTACTTCATAGGGCTTGGCTTTGTCCATTGGCATGTATTGCATAAGCTCACATAGCCCTTGATGTCCTCGAACATATGTGACCAGTAGAATACTGTGTGTAGTTTCTCATATGTCTGATCAATGCCCTAGTGCAGTGCTTTGATTGTTGAAAGTAGGAGCAAAGTACAGGTGTTCTGGGTGTTTTGGATAACGCCCATGTCATCTGCAGGTTATATGGTGCGATAATGGGGCAGAAGTCATATATATTTACTGCTCAAATCTTGCATCAGCT
>JANBTS010000116.1:0-17997 GCA_027578955.1 Coemansia sp. RSA 1250
TGTCCTGCCCAACATCCACGCAACTCTGCTGCCGCAGAAGTCCAAGAAGGCCGGCGCATCCCAGGAGCTGTAAGCTGGTATCTCTATTTAGCGGATTTATACTTGCTTTTTTCCAAGTAGCAGTTTAGCCAATTCAATGTAATATAACATGCTCTTATAGTTGTTTATTGATATGCTATTGTTTATCAAGCAAACGATTGAAACCGCCCTTGCGGTTCATATATTGGCGATATTTGCGTGGCTTCTTGACATTTGCTGCACCTGCAGCGTTTCCTGCAACCCGCCTGTTTTTGGTTGTATCAAAACCACTGAATCCCATCAATGCCTTCATCTGGTCTTCTTCAGACATTTCTTCCATGTTTACGCCATTAGCTTTAGGCTTTTCAGTATTGCGCTGCGGCGATCTAGTTCTGCTTCTAGACCGAGCCCTTTGTTCTATTGGAGATCGAGAGCGGCTCGGAGACTTGTTACGTCGGTGACGGGTAGGTGGCTCGTCCCGCCTGTGCCGTTCATAAGGCCGATGTCTTGGTGGTGATCGGGAATCATGCCGCAAGCTCTTGTATCGACTGCTGTGTCGACTGGGTGAGCGTGATCGTCTTCGACGTGGAGATGGCGACCTACGGCTTGGTCGATACCGGTCTGAAGAGCGGTCGCGTCGGCTTTCTCGTGGCATGGATATTAAAGAATGCTTATTATGAAGCAAGCAAAGCAAATTAGTTTTAATTACTTAATTTAAATTTAGATCTTTATGGGTTCTGGGTTTTCCACAAAAGAGTGACGACATTATTGCTTATTGGTCTGAGTTTTCTTTAGTAATTTGTTGAGATGTCCTCCGTCACTTGTACCATTAGCAAAGATGTGCTTGACGATGTCAAAAAGTGTAGACTTGATGACCCTAACGCCAACATGCTCGCATACATTGCCAAAATTGACACAGACAAGAAAGCAGTGGTGAAAGATGCTCAATTCAACAACATAGCTTTTGAGGACCTTGCAGAAGAGCTTCCAGAGAATGAACCGCGCTATGTTGTTTTGAGCTATCGGCAGACTCACAAGGATGGACGTGTATCGTATCCGCTAGTATTTATCTACTATCTGCCCACCACGGCCAAGCCAGTGCACCGAATGTTGTATGCGAGCACGCAGCCATTGTTTAGCAAAGAAACGCGTTTATCCGATCCGTATTTGTTAATTGAAAGCGAGGATTTAAGCCAGGAATGGTTGGAAGGCCACCTAAACAAGTTTTCCAGCTAAGATAGTTCTTTTATACGAGTTAATGGAAAACATGGCTATGAATTCAGCATTTGATCCAGGTCAAAGTCGTCATCCAGATCATCCATAAAGCCAACACTCTCTGAAAGATTATCAGTAGCGCCATTAATGTTCTGGTTTTCTGCATCATTAGCGGTGTCTTTATCGTTGGTATCCAGAGGTTTGATATCGTCGTCGTCTCCAGTGGCCAAGTCTTTTAGAATGCGGCGAGTGATTACAGGCTCTATACTGGTTCCTAGACTAGAGCGACTGAGGAATGTCAGCAGGCATTCTGTAGCCAGCTTGTTGTCTAGCGGGTCGGGCTTGTACATCTCACGTAAAATCGGGCTGTTTATAACCACTATATACTGGCGGAATATCCAGCAGACCAAGTCAAGCATCTCCATACGATGCGGTAGAGTGAGCTCATCATTGAACATCAACAACATCCGTTGCAAGATACGCTTTCTGAAAAACAAGTGAGGTTTCTTGCAAGTGACTGCAATGCGATACAGCATGGGATATACATACTCGATCCCTGTAGGCGGAGCCAGCAAGTTGCTAAATGAAACTGCCACTGGAGCAACAGCAAAGGCATTCTCGTATTTGGAAAAAGCAAAGGCTCTCTCGACCTGAAGCTCCTCAAATGCGGCTTCAGCAGGCGAGTCTTGTGTATTTTCTTCGGCGCCAGCCATTTCTTCATCAGATTCTGCAGCATCTGGTTGTTGAGTAGCATTATCGGGATCAGTTTTCTCGTCATTATCGGGAGTTTGCTTCTTTACTCTCCGCCTCACTCTCTTCTTTACAACCAGGCTAGGTCTGGTTTCAGAATATACTTTGAGAGCGTGCAAAAACGTATCTGCCAAGCGGGCAATCTGCTCCAAACATTGGCGGCGCATTTTAGTGGGTTTGTACGCGCGGCACAGCTTGACAAACAGATCGAGTGCATCGCCGTCGTAAAAGAGATTGCTCAAGACGTTTTCGCTCAGAGACCCCAGCTTGGTATCGCGCATCTTCAAAAGTGCTAGCATAATTTGTTGAATACAGTACATGGATGGCTCCAGCGATGGCCATTCTTTAAGCTCCATGTAGGTACTCGTAAACCGCATTACCTGTCCAAATATATGCGTTTGCACCAAAGCGCTTATGCAACCCAAGTCAATAGCAGAGTTTGCCAACGAGATGTCGATAAAGTAGCCAGCAATGTAGAGAAGGCGAGGGATGGTTTCGTTGACAACGCTTGTAGTGACCTTGAGATCATCAAACATGGCGATGAAAAGCGGATTGAAGCAGCTTTCAATAAAGACAGCTGCTGTGCGCCGTAGAATCGGGATTACGTCAGGGTCTACAGTCCGCCAAGAGTAGTCTACCGGACAGTCGGGCACTTTTCTTGGCTCCTTAACAACGGCTGGCTTTCTAAACAAGTTTGCAAACGGCTTCAGTACCTCGCGTGCGTTAAACACAGGCATGATTGTGTTTTCGCCAGTTGAAAGCGCATATATGCCGCCAAAGTTTGCGTGTCGGTTGCCGCGTTTCAAGTCACTTTGCTCAAACCACTTGGCACGGCCTTCAAACAGAACCGATACGGGGACGCGATAATATACATAGTATATTGTATCCAGCAGAATCGGCCGCAAGTCCTTGAAGCGCCTCTCATCGGCAGAAGATAGCATGGTTAAAAAGAAATCAATGACCAGCTCCTTCTCCATTATCACCAAGAGCTTATCTTGAGCTTCCAGGTTGGATAGGTGTGCGGATGTTGGCGAAACTAGCGGATCTGGAATAGCAAGAATGTTGCGGAACACGTATAGGACGCCCTTGATAAGCATTGTTTCTCGTTCAGAGTTGTGGTTCTTGCGCAAATGCATAACTGCCACAGACAGAAGACAGGCTATGACTTGTGTTTCGGCAAATGTGCGCTTATACGACTGCAAGATCCGCGTAAAACGCACTTTGACATCCTCCGACTCCGTCTTCATGTTCCAGGTCAAAAAGACAAATAGCTCAACACAGATCATGACCAGCTTCAACAAGTGCTCACGGTCATCCTCTGAGAGCTCTTCTTTATCCTTATTCGGCAGCAGGCGCTTTACGCTTAATGTGAAAATAGGAATAATGTCGCGCTTCAGTACTTCCCACTCGCCCAGCCATTGCAGCACCCATTTGCCTTCTCCTTGCTCATCCATCTGTATATACCGCTTAATGTCCTTGAGTGATGCCAAACAGTCGTCCTTAGGAACATATTCCATGGCATTACCGTCAACCGAAGTTTGGTCAGTTTGTCCAGCTGGCTTAACTACAGGCATCAGATTACCCAAAGACGAGCACGCCGAAAGCACAATGTTGCGGTAGCGCTCAACCTCCTCGGCCATCTGCTCGTCCGAGTAAGGCTGCTCTTCAGCATGTTCGTCGTCTTCAATAAATGCGTCTTTTGTGTCTGGCTCCATTGGAATTGCAAAGTTTATAAATAAAAAAGATTTTTGTGAGCACAACGCGTAACAAACGCGTTTAAGCATTATTTTTGCAAGCAGAACTTTTTATTTCCAAACTACACAATGTATTCTAGTCTATCCGGGTTACTGGGTATCAAACAGCTTATATTATTGATGCTCCTCCAGACTCAATAGCCTCGATTTCAGCCTCAGAGATGGGCAGCGGGCGGTAGCGAGCAGGAAGCTCCCAGAAATTGATGGCTTCTTGGCCCGCTGATTTGGTTTGTACATTCTGGGTCTCTGCAGGCTTGCTATTCCAAAGGAGTTTGCGTGGGCCTAAAAACTTGATAAGCGGGACATGCTTATGCCACTTGTATTGCGGTGTGGCCTGCTTGAGCAAGCAAAATGTGGTTCTCATTTGAGAAAGTTTGTGATTTGCTAATGAAAAAAAAAGCTGTAAAGAAAAGAGAAAAATCACTATCCGGAGAAATTTATCAGGTTCCGAGTTCGCCATTATCGTTTTATCTGGCTTGGAATGTTCCTATGCGCTTTATCAACCAAATAGAATAAATGTATTTCAAAGTTTAATAGGCACTGCCACTGCGAATATCGTCCGTTGATTCATTGACCAACGTCATGATCATGCTGTACAGGTAATAGAAGAAGCAGAGCAGGTAAAAGGCCACCTTGAAAAAGTTCTCCTGCTTGTGCTTGGAAAGTGTACGGAATACCTCGGTTGCATCGTAGAATTGCCGGTTATTGACAACCTTATTGATGTTCCACGCGACTAGTGGCAGGTTTATAACCACAGTGAACCACTCGCCCATCAAGAGGAACACGACAAACATCACCAAGTGCGCTGCCATCTCTGGCATAACATACTACAGGAAATAACACAGTTAGATGTCTGCTGATGTCCCGCCACGTCATACATGCCAGGGCGCTGAGTCGTGCATAAATATCTTACCGTATTGAGAGTGTTGGCCAGGTCGATTGGGTTGATGTAATCGCATTCGAGGTCAGTCAGCATAATGACCTACAGATCCAAAGCGTATACCAATTAGCAGCTGCAGCTAAGTCACCACCAGAGAGCTATACTTACAAAATAGACTGCGCCAAAGAGCAGAATGCCCGCCATGATTAGGGCGAGAATGTATGCGAGTGCCGTGAACGACATTTTATACTACACGTCCAAAGTAAATAAGGAAAATAAAGCCTCCCAAAAGCGAATGCGCGCAATAAAATTAAAACTGAAAAGAGAAGAGGGACAAAAACACAGAAAAAATTTTGAGTGCACTATTGAGTTCAAAGTGGGCAATCCTCGTCAGAATCGCTCTCAACAACCACAGGCTGAATGGATTTGGATACGGTTCCACCGCCAACAATCTGCATGCCCTTGGGAGGTGCGTCATTGGAAAACTCTATGATAAATGGACCCAGCCCCTGCGTCTGATCCACAGTGCGTCCGATTACGTGTCGGTACTGGTCTGCAATTCCCAGATATGCATTGGTGCTGTATCCGCTGTGGTCAAATGTCTCAGTAAGGACCCCCAGCGAAACCAGCCGGTTGGCAATAAACCCTACATCGTTATAGAGGATCTGCATAAACTTAACAAGTTGGCGTCCAGCCAGCGCCCTGATGGCTGGCTCCTTGTTGATTCCATTGCCCTTGAAGAATTTAAGCATGGCTGACAGCGACACTCGCTCGTTGCTGGCTGCATGAATAATGTTTATCATAGTTATTGCTGCAACCGTGCAGTCAATAGGTAGTGGTTGCCGTCTCTTTTGGCAAATATCGCAGCTGCCACAGGGTTCAATTCCATGAGTGGGATTGAGCTGCTGGTTCCGGTCATTGAGAAACGCCTGCAATGAGTCAACTCGGCCCAAGGTGCCTTCAAGGTACAACTGAAGAAGGATCTTGCGACAGACATGCCGGCATTCTGCGTAGTTGATCATTGCGTGTGCTTTGGTCAGCCCGTCGATTGCCTGGCCATCGAATCCCCATCCTGACAGCTTGGACGAGTCCATTGATCGGTAAAACAGCACGCAGTCAGCAGGCTCACCATCTCTTCCAGCACGGCCAGACTCCTGGTAGTAGTTTTCCACGGACTTGGGTGCCGTATAGTGAAGTACAAACCGAACATCCAGCGAGTTGATACCCATGCCAAATGCATTCGTAGCTACAATGATCTGCACAATGCCATTTCTCCACATTTTGTGCAGCTTCTCCTTCTTTTCGCGTTCCAGGTTTCCATAGTACAATCCAACTGGATATGACTTTATATCGTTTTGGTACAGAACTGAAGCAACTTCATATGCGTCGTTCTTGGTTGCACAGTAGATAATGCCGCGATCGTTGGGATGGTTTTGTGTGATCCAGTCGACGACTTGGGTGCGCTGTTCTAAAGCTGGATCCTTTTTACGAATTACGCTGTATCGCAAGTTGGGTCGCCACAATGGCGATCTGTATATCATGGCACTGGGACGGCTGGCGCTGCCTTCTATTCCCAGGATCTTGCATACGCTTTCCAGCACTCGTGGCGGGCAAGTAGCCGACAATGCAAGCAACGGAACTTCAGGAAACATGTATTTTAGCATCCCCAGCTTCTTGTAATCAGGCCGAAAGTCGTTGCCGTATTCACTGGCACAGTGTGCTTCATCAACAACAATGCGCGAGAGTTTTCCAGCAGCATGGATCTTTTCAATTAGGCCTAGCAGCTGTTTGCCAGTTACAATCTTTTCTGGAGACACATATAGCAGTTTAAGGCTTGTAGGCGATGCAGTGCCAGCTGCGCCTACCCGCCGCTTTTTTGTGCCTCCCGCCATTTCGCGCAGCAGATTTTTAATCTCGTTTGGATTCTTTGATTCTGAGGTGAATGCTTCCGCAGCAATGTCCAGCTCCTTCAGCTGCATGACTTGATCATCCATCAAGGCAATTAGCGGCGATATAACCAGCGTCAGCCCTGGGCTTACAAGTGCCGGCAGCTGATAGCATAGTGACTTTCCTCCTCCAGTAGGCATAATGACTATAACATCCCGGCCATCCAACGTCGCATTGATAATTGCTTCTTGATTGTCTCGGAAATCCTGCAGCTTAAACACATTCTTTAGCAGCATGTGTGCTTGAGATGACCACTCAAAGTTTGCCCCATTATAGCTGTCTTTGAGCCGTTCATTTAGTTTTGTCTGCTTGTGACGTGCCGATTCGTCAAGTTCCTGCTGCACTGCCTCAATGCGCCTTACTAGTGATACGCGTTTGCGCTTGAGCGCAGCTATCTGTTTGTCAATGCTGGCCAGCTCTTTATTTAGCTCATGGAACTGTTGGTTGGCCGACTGGTTTGTAGAATCAATAGCGTCTATGAATTCAACATCGCTTTCATACGAGGTCATAGTGTTGCACAAATGGAAACAAAAGCGAAATGCAAACACCAAGGAAAAAAAAAGGTTCAATGCGAAAATTAACCCATAAACTCGTTGCAGCAATAAATCAAAACTGGTTATGAAAGAGTAAGTGAGCGCATACAGCATTTGTACTTTCTATATTCATTTATGAACGATGCGGATCACCAAGCCATCGTGGTTGCATCATGATGCAGACAAAAAGACGCAGACGGCGATATTCTCGGTGGACTTTGACGCAAGTGGCGAGCGGCTAGCCACCGGCGGAATGGACAACAAAGTACGGCTCTGGAGCACACACGCAATGATTACCAACGAAGAACCCAAATTGCTTGCTACGCTGGCCGCGCACAGTGGAGCGGTCATGTGTGTGAGGTTTGCGCATGGACAGCGGCGGCGGCAACTGGCGACAGGAGCTGACGACATGGTAGTGCTGATCTGGGAGCAGGACACCAGCACCGACTACTCGGATCTGGGTGCCGGCAGCCTTAGTGGAGGCAACGAGATATGGCGGCCAGTGCGGCGGCTTACAGGTCACGCATCCGATGTATGCGACATTGCATGGTCTCCTGGGAATCGATTTTTGGCGAGCTGCGGGCTGGACAATCGAGTGCTGATCTGGGACATGCACACATATGAGCGCGTTGCGGAGCTGACGGCCCACTCACAGTTTGTCAAGGGAGTGACATTTGATCCGGCAGGAAAGTACCTGGCAACACAATCCGACGACAAAACCATGCGCGTATGGCGTACCAGCGATTGGGCTGAGCATGCTACCATTAGCGCTCCGTTTATGGACAACATTTTCTCCACGTACTTCCGCAGGCCCTCATGGTCTCCTGACGGCGACTGTGTTGCTGCAGCCAATGCAGCCAATGGCCGTGTGCCTGTGGCCGCCATTGTGCAGCGCACTACCGGCTGGCCCACCGATCTGTCGTTTGTTGGCCATCACGCAGCTATTGAGGTAGTGCGGTTCAACCCGCGAGTGTTTTCTAGCAATGGCACCACGGCATCGGTCTGTGCTGCTGCAGGCCAAGACCGCGGCGTATCAATTTGGCTGACATCGCAGCCTGTGCCGATTGCTGCATCTACCGGGCTATTTACTGGAAGCGTGTTCGACTTGGCATGGCACTCGCCAGAGAATCTGGAAGGCGATGATCCGGTGGTAGCACGCCTGGCCGCATGCTCATTTGATGGCACCGTGGCTCTGCTTGAGTTTACCCAGTCGGAGCTCGGTAAGCCTATTCCCGTAGCTGATCAGGGCGCGCTATTGGCTGCGCATGGTTGCACGCGCCCGGTGAAAAACGCCCATACACTTTCTGAGCTATATGCATCCGATAATGACAGCGCTGAGTACGGCGTAGAAGACGGCAGCAGGCATCCTCAACCGATTGCAGAAACTGTCGAGCAGATGCGGCTGGAAGCTCGGCACCAGGAATCTCGCGAAGCACGCATTTCCCAGGCTATTGAGACTGTAGTAGCTGCTCCCTCAGAGCCAGCATCACAGGCTGTTGCTGAGTCAAAGCCGGCTGAGGAAAGTCCTCCCAAACCACAGGAAGCAGAGACAAAACAGCAGACAGAGCCACAGGCTATGCCCGTGCCCGTGCGCACCAAAGATGGACGGAAGCGTGTGGCTCCAGTGTTTATTCGGCCGCTGGGGCGTGCCAGCAGCAGCACACCAAACACCACAGCAGTCAAGAGCCAAGTCAAGGTTTCGACGGGGCAGCCGCCAGCTGCCGACCCACCACGAGTTCTGCTGGATCAGCCACTGTGGATCGAATCTCGCGTTTTAACCACCCAGCAGAACGCTTCAAAGCAAAATAGTGAAGATGATAACCAGACAGACGCAGTGGCTTCTGTATCTTCGCTGAGCACCCAGTCTATAGCACATGCGCAGGCAGCAGCTATGCCACGGGTACAGCTGGCAATACCTCAAGTGGTAGCTCAGCTGGAATCACATGACAACCCGGCAATATCTGTAGCTGCCTATAACCAGCAAGAACAACGGGTACGGCTTACGTGCATGCAGAACTCGTGGACAGCTCATCTGGGTGGATCCGCATGCATTGCTGTGGCAGCCAGCAACAAAGTCGCGGCAGCTGGCATGGCGGATGGCAGTGTGCATTGGTTTGATTCTAGCTCAGGCGCACGACTTGCGCCGCCTCTGATGGCAGAAGCACCCGCAGTGGTTCTGCGCTGTACCGCTCAGTACTGCTTGTGGCTCAATGCTGTAGGCCAGCTGACAGTGTTTGACACGGATGCTATGCGTGCAGTTATTGAGCAGACATCCATTGCACCATTGCTGTACTCTACTGACAAAGCACCTGCACTGACAGGCGTTCAGCTAACTGAAACGGGCGCTTGTGCGGTGCAGCTTTCTAATGGACAGGCGTTTGCATTCGACCAGCGGTTGCGCCTGTGGCTACGCATTGCCGACCCCTACACATTCGAAGGCTCAGACTTTAGCATCCACCCGCACACAAAACCTATTGGCACCAGTGGGAACTTTAAAGCATATGCGCGAACAGCTACCGCTGGATCCAAATTGGAGGCTATCCAGGAATCAGCTTTACTTCAGCACCACCGCACCATCAGCGATAAAGAGCAGAAGACATTGCCGCGTAGTGTTCGTGGCAGTGTTACGTTGGAGCATCTGGAGCACCAGCTTTTGGCTGCAGCTGCGATTGACAGCCATAGTGACATTGAGCGATTTGTGGATCTGCTGGCTCAGCGTCTGGCTCAAGCAGGCGATACCAAGCGAACCGCCTATTGGCTCAGCATGCTGCTGGGTCCACCCTTGGCCAACGGACTGACTCCTGAGAGTACCTCATGGACGGCTTGTTTGGGAACATTGCCCAAACGCAAACTGCTACAGCAACGGGTATTGCCTGCGCTCTCTACCAACCGTCATTTACAATCACTTGTTACTGAATACTCATCAACATTATCATCACTACTTCAATAAAGTTTTTTTTTTACATGCGAGTGGGTGTGGGTTCCCGTGTCCGGTTACGCTTAACACATTTGGCAGAGTCACTGTCTGTTGTGCTGCCAGTTGTTGGCCGTATGGCTGCTGGAGACCATGATGGTGAAGGCGATGAGTGGACGTCCATTCGCCGCATCTGCTCACCAATCTCCAGCAGCGACGCTGCTGATTGTCGATCGGGCTCGTCAGACAAGCTCCTAGCTGGTGGTAAGGGTCTACGAGAAGACCCGTTGGGCTTATGGTTTAGCAGAGGAGCAGTAAGGACTGGTTCAGACTCAACAGTATCATCTGTGCCAGTGCCGATCCATCGTTCAGCATTGGAATGCAGGCTGGTAAACACCGCACGGATTCCGTCCAGCATATGAAAGGATTCGGAGGCAAAGGCCAGGGTACGGCGGGCCGTGTCCTCGATGTGAGCTGGATCCATGCTGTCAGCTGCCCGTGTACTAGGAGACGAGGCAGCAAATGGCGATGAGCTGCCATTGGAGGCTGTGGAGCTGCTGGCATAGCGGCTATCCACGGTGGCCCAGCGACTTGGCAGGCCCAGAATCAGTTCCCGCACCCGGCGACGTGCATCACCCGGAAGCACCGAGCCTGCATATTGGCTCACCACCCCTACGGCTCGTCGCACCGTGCTGACAATCTCTTTGCGTGCCTTTCCCACCCAAGCACCCGCAGAATAGGCACTTGCCTGCGTATTGTGTGGCACCACCTCTCTGCTCGCTTGCCGCCGCAGAGCCTCCAATAGCTGGGCAAGCCCTCGCATATGTTGCTGTAGCAATGCTGTCGCATACACAACCCAGTCCAAGCAATACCGTAGCCGCCGCATGCTGTCTTGCCGATAGGCCACCGCCCGTTCCTGTACATTCGCCACCAAACTTCCCACATTCCATCCGCTTCCCCGCCGCTCCTTGCTGGCATCTTCAGGCTCCGCCTCTGCCTGGTCCTTTGTGCGTTTACGTATATTTGTGTTGGGCATTTCGTAACCCAGGTTGCTTAGCTGCCGGCAAGCAAAACTATCCAGTTGTTCCACATTGATGTGCTTGGCTATTGGCGAGCACATTCGCCGTACTCCTGACTCTATAACGTTACTACCTGCCTACAAATGTAACCTTAGTAAGGGTTTGTGTTGGGAGGAAAAGGAAATTTGCTTACTCGAATTAATGCACTGGATTGTCGCGACCGGTCGTATATTTCCAATGCTGAACTGACGAGTGGAATGGCCTGGACATGCTGCATAAACTGGGGTTTTGAACTTTCACGTGAAGTGCTCCGTAAACTACCCAACGCCTCTGCCGCCTCCACTTCGTCACTATTGACCAGTCCCACTATCGATATTCTTTTATAACTGTGCTGCTCGGCCACTGCCTCCTCCATATATGTTGTGTCAAGGGTCGCTTTCTAAGCGTTAAACAGCTTATGTTTTGCGTAAATGAAAAAAAAAAGTTTTTCAGCAACAAGAAAAAAAAAAAGCTTGTGATTCATGCCCAGCTTCTGCAGAATGGATAAAAAATCAAACATGCAGAAATCACTCAATTACGCTGAGAACCAAACATCCTTTCAGAAAATGAGCACTTGGAAAATAACGCGTTGATAATCCATGATTAAGCCACACTTCCTTTTATCTCTCTATAATCATTTTTTATAGTTTAGAGTAAACTTTGAAGTGGAGGTTTAGTCTGGGCCATGCGGCTTCCATGTTCTCGCAGTATCCGATCGATCTTGCAGCTTGCCAAGCGCAAGCACCATACTCAATCGAGGGTAGTGGCATGGGGAGCATTTATAGACCGATATGCAGCACGAAAGTGTTCCAGCAGAGATCCCTATCTAGCAGAGCATGCCAGAGCACGGCCATCTCTACTAGCGCTAAATCGACTATTTGATACCGATGTCAGCATTGATGTTAGTGCAATGGGAGCTGGCATGCGGCATGCACTGGTAGCAGCAGTTTGTTCCTCAAGTAAACAGACGTTCACTAAACTGGCTGGATTTGGCCTCAATGCCTCTTATCAACTGGGATGGGCACATTCGAACCAAGCGCCCGTGGTCAGCGTAATTGACGGACAGGTTTTGCAGATAGCCTGTGGACGTGAACATAGCGCCATGGTGGTTAGGAGAGCAGACGGTACACGACAGGTGTTGGTTTGTGGAAACAATGCATACGGACAGCTTGGAATCAGCAAGGTTAAACAAGGCGGGGAGTTGCAGCGATGGGAGATCCATGAGCTTTCGGCTTTAAATGATTTGCTAGATAGTGAAGAGCCCGTTAAGGTTCAGTGTGGGCTGGACCATACGGTGGTATTGACCAGTGCCGGCAGGGTGTTTGCTATGGGGTGGGGAGATGACGGGCAGCTGGGCACCGGTGTGGGTGCAAGTTCAAACCGACCCGTTCAGGTTGCGGCGCTGGACAATGTACCGATTGTAAATATATCGTCATCCACGGATTTTACGCTGGCGCTGTCTGCCGACAACAGATTGTTTTACTGGGGCAATGCCGAATACGGCCAATGCATGGTTGGCGAAAAGAGAGACCGGGTGCTTTTACGGATAGAGGTTCCATTTGAGCAAGAAATAGCTGATATTGCTGCTGGCGGCTGCCACTCGCTTTTGCTCACACGAGCTGGACAGGTGTATATGTGCGGGTATGGTGCATTGGGACTAGGAGAACATATGCTTTCGGTGCTACGGCCAACACTTATTGAGGGGCTTGATAATATAACTGCCATCTATGCGTCCACGGATAGGAGTCTTGCCATTAGCACTGACCATCGGGTGTTCTCGTGGGGACTGGCGAATGCTGCTGGCAGACTTGGCGATGGCTCTGAAAACTTGTTTGAGCCCAGAATGCTGGATATCGATCCAGAACTGGTTGATCCTAAAATGACTGCAGTTGGCAATGACATTGCACTAATTGCATCCAAAAACCTTCCATCTCTGGCACGTGGGTAATGCCCCGTAAATCCAGCTCCATCCACCTGTAATGCCAAAAAACAGACCCCAATAGAAAATTATAGAAATAGCCATACTAAGTTCTTGTTATTTTTCTTATCATGAAAGCTACCATGATGACAGAGTTTCGGCAGCAGCCGTCTCAGCGATTTCATCAAGCCATCGTAGATAACGATATGCAGCTTCTGCAATGGCTAGTGAATAACAATAAAGTCGATGATATTTGCAACAAAGAAGCAGACGAGAATGGCTGGTCGTCGCTGATGCTGGCAGCACGCTATGACCGTCGAGAAATATTCCAGTACTTGCTTGATCTGGGGCACGAGCAAGAGATCATATCCACAGACTCGATGGGCAACACAGTACCGATGATAAGTGCTAAATATCGCCATGAAGACATATGCCTGATGTACTTGGAGCGGTACCCGCAAACAATGTCGAATGTAAATCGGGATGGAAGCAGCGCTATAAACTGGGCAGCCCAAAACGGACTAGACCGCGTCATAGACTGGATCCTCGACCATGGCGGGAACGTGAATCAACGGGATATCGAAGGCAACACTCCGCTTCATCATGCAGCGTCATGGAACCAGTACAAGACAGCATCGTTGCTTTTGGAACGAGATGCTCAGCCGGGACTCAAAAACCACAAAGGATATACGGCACTCGAGTACTCCTATTCGTCCTCAATGGACAAGCATATCCGTGAAACGTCAGTTCGGCTGCAGATCAAAAGACAAAAACGCCAGGCAGGCTCGTTTAGCTCCAGTTTGCCCCGATCCAGCATCGACATTGCTCCACCAACTCCTCCCAAGGCCACATCTCCAGACAGATTCAAGTAAATATATTAGCTTAATCAACTCTTAGCATGCCCTTGTTTTTGGACTTTGCTGCTCGATCGATGCTTTCCAGCAGCTTTGTGTAGTAGCCTCTATTTGATGCCGGATCAAGGATGCTTTCTGACAGTTTGTATTGGGCTTTGTATTTGCTGTCGAGCAAGTTGTTTAGTGCTGAAATTTCCCGTTCTATGCGCTGTAGTTTGGGGTTTAGTTGAGGCCCGTGAATCTTGGAGAGTTGCTCGAATTTCTCCGCCATTTGCTGCTTCAACACCTTCTTGTAGCAGTGTGTTGGTCGCAGCTGGTCGACAGGCCACCGGCCAACTACCCGGCTATATGTGCTGTACAGCTCGCCCAATTTTCCAGAATACATTATAAAATTTTTATTTTTGGGGGATAAAGGGTTAGCGATTTCCTTTCTTTTTCCATCCTGCAGGATTGTTTATTCTGAAGGATCCTGTGGAGCTTCTTGCAAAAGGTGCTTTCTTGTTCTATCTCCGAAGGAAAAAGGGCATATTTTCATATTATTCTCAAAGAGTGCAAATGTCATTGAAGGAACAGATTACCGCGGCACTAGAAAAACCCAACGACAGCTCGTTTATTTCCTGGCTGATTGATGACGCAAAGACGCTTACCGCCGCCATAGAATATGCGCTGCTGGGCAAGTTCGACGAGAGCAAGGCAGAGAACCCGGAGCTGCTATCGCAGGAGCTGGTGCTGCAGATATACGAGAAGCTGGACGAGTGCCTCAAAGACAGCCAGACGCACGAGATGGCACAAGGGCTGCAGACAGAGTACATTTTGGTAGGAGCTACCATGTTCGACCTGGCATGCACATTCTGCAAAAGCAACCCGGATCGCGTGGAGGCATTGCTGGACGGGCTGTGCGAGCACGCGCCGTGGATGGCATCGGAGATCGAAGCGTCGTCGGATCTGATGATTGAGCAGCTGGAGCACTTTCAGGGCAAATATGCAGACCACACAGTAACCGAGGAGGGCACATTTGATGGCGAGTTTGTGAGCCGGCTGCGGGACGACGTGGACTGGTACCAGTCGCTGACGTGGTCCTGGCTGTGCCTGACAGAGTTCTGCCCGCTGGCGGTCTCGGCGCTGGTGCAGGACACCCGCTTTATCACGGAACTGGCCCGCACCAGCGACATTGCCACCAAGCTTTTGCTCAAGCTGGCCAGCGGCACGCATACCGCTGCAGACGACAAAATTGAAGAATGCAGAGAGATGATCAAAAAGTTGAAGTGGCAGTGGATCGCCCTCGCATATGATGTGCTGAAATCCCTCTTTGATGCCGCTACCACTGGCGTGCCTTCCGACCCTGCCGAGGCCCAGAACACGAACCTGTCCGTGCTGGTCGAGCTCATCGAGACCATCGAGACCGCCGACACGGAGCTGACGCCCTTCCAGAACGCGCCCTTCCTGCTTGATCTCGAAACGCGCTTTGGCTTCAAGCAGATGTTTGCCATTGCTGCCGCCATGAACGGCCAGCTCGATGCAGCCCATCTCGACTACGTCACCATGTCTATTGACCAGCTGCTGGACATGACCAAGCCACTTTACAGCGGCGGCATTGACGCACTGCTTACGCGTGCCAGCCAGGCCGAGAACGCAGCAGCGTCGGTGGATGATGTTGCTGACCAGTTGGCAGCGGTGTCGCTGGAGCCAAGCGATGACTCTGCGGCGGTTGCGCAGGTGAAGGAGATGATCCCCGGCCTAGGCGATGGATTTATCCGCGCATGTCTTGCTCATTACAATGGCGATGCTCAGGCAGTTGTCAATGCGCTGCTGGAGGATGCGCTGCCAGAATCGCTGGCAGAAATGGATCGGGCCGCTGCAGAATGGGCTCTTGAAGACAGCGGTGCGCTTGGCACCCGGCGAAACGTATTTGACAAAGACGAGTTCGATATCTTCCACCGCAACACCCTTGACTGGTCGCGCGTCAACAAGGGCAAGGCGCAAAAGCCCGATGGCGGCGAGCCAAGCGACCAGATGAAGAGCCGGATCATGGAGATGGCCCAGCGCATTGCCGAGGAGGACGAGTACGATGATACCTATGACGATGCAGCACCTGGAGTTGCAGCTGATCCCGACGATCCGATTGCTCCATGGGAAGACCTGCTGGTAAATCAGTACACAAGCGACCAGAGCGTGTTTGAACGCAACAAGGATGCGCGCAAGTCGACGGCCCGCCAGACTCTACGGGACAAAACAGGGCTTTCGGATGAGCAGCTTGAGGGCTGGTTCATTATGCTGCAGAGGAACCCTCGCCGCCAAAAGATGCTGCAGGAACACGGGGGCCAGAACAAGCAAACGCCGCTTGAACGGCCCGATAGCGCGGCCAGCTCCGATAGCAAACAGGGCGGCACAAAGGACTATAGGCACAAGGAGAAAAACAAGAGCAAAATCGCCAACCATGACCGCAAAAAACAGCATGCTCGCAAAATGCAGAACGTCTAAGACGCCTTTGTTAATAGAGCTAGTCCTTGCCAATTTATTATTTCTTTAAAGAGCTTAGGCTGCAATAGATTCTTTGGAAACCATCTCCATAAGCTCGCCCGACTTGATCATCTCTTTGACGATATCCAGTCCACCTACCAGCTCGCCGTCAATGTAAAGCTGCGGATAAGTTGGCCAGTCCGAATACTCCTTCAGGCCCTGACGCACCTCATCGTCCTTTAGAATATCAAAGTAGCCGTACTTTATATTATGTTCGTTCATCAGCCCAATGATCTGCTTGGAAAACCCGCATCTTGGCTGTGCCGCCGTACCCTTAATAAACAGCATCACCGGTGCGCTCTCAATAAGATCCTTCAGCCGAGTATTCAAGTCCTGCTCAGGCTTAGGCTGTGACGAACTTGCCTGCACGCTAACACCGTTGGCTTCTGCACAGTGCTTGTTAACCTCATCCACTAGTTCTGCAATCTTGACTCCATTGATCCGGCCAACCACTTTCTCCTTTTGAGTTATTATTACTGTTGGTACGGCAGAGATCTCGTAGCCTTCGGAAATATGCTCAAAGTTCTCGGCTTCGATCCGGAAAAACTTGGTCTTTGTGTACTTCTTTGCCAAGTCCTGGATCACTTGGCTGACCTGTGTGCATTGCGCTGCCCAGCTTGCCCAGAAATACAAGACACAGACTTCTTTGGTATTCTCTAGTACCGAAAGAAGCTCCTTGTCGTCTTGGAGCTCAATCAGGTTCTTGGGCTGTGTTTCGGTCGTTTTGTCTGCCATTAAAAATGCGAAAAATTGTGGAAAGGAAGAAAAAGGATTTTTGGAAGCTTTTATTTGTAATCATTAAGGTGCCATAGGAGACACAAATGACAAACAAACAACGTGGATCCCAAAGCAAGCGGGACATTAAAATTTCTTTTTTTTTTTCTCGTTTACTATTTTCCATTATGTCGTTTGTACGTACCATTGCCACTCGCGCTGGATCTCGCCTGCCGCGTGCTCCGGTTGGGCGCCGGTTTATTTCCATCAAGCCCATGTATACTGCTGAGGTCAAGGCCACCGGTGGACGCAACGGGCATGCAGTTTCGAGCGATAGCGTGCTGGATGTCGGCCTCACTTTCCCCAAATCTCTAGGAGGTCCCGGTCTGCCAGGCAAGACCAACCCGGAGCAGCTGTTTGCAGCTGGCTATGCCGCGTGCTTCCAGGGCGCCATGGGTCTGGCAGCTGCCGGCATGGACGTCAAGCTTCCTGAATCAAACACGGTAACGGCTGCGGTGCATATCGGCAAACATCCCGAGGGTGGATTTGGGCTGGGCGCCGAACTGCGTATTGATGTTCCGGGCCTGGATAAGGATACTGTTCAGAAGATTGCCGATAAAGCACATGAGCTGTGTCCGTATAGTCGTGCTACTCGTGGCAACATGGAGGTTAAACTGGTCGTTGTTTAGAAAAACTTACTGCAAATAAAAAAGTCGCTGGACAGATTTGATTGGGCCGCATTTGTTGCGTCAGTATTTCTCTTTTGGAGAACCTTGTTTTACGCATTTTGTTTTCTTCAATCAAATTTTACTTGGTAGTTGCATTTAAAGATGCAGATGTTAACGAAGGCAAGTTGTAAAGGCGCTGTCTGGGTTTATAAGCTGCTAAATTAGCCATGTAGTTTGAGACTAAAAGCAGTCGA